>PVKH010015720.1:0-16058 GCA_004027955.1 Chaetophractus vellerosus
AAAAAAAAAAAAAAAAAAAGCATTTCCCTCCCATAATAAACTTTACTGTTACCAGAATGTATGTAACAGAAAATAAAATAAAAATGGAAGGCTATTGAGAGCATACTGAATATTGTGAAACTAAGCATCCATAGCCAAATTAGAAAATTTAAGAAGAACAAATAAACAGTCCAGTAGTCTGAAACAGCATTTCCCAGAAAAAAAAATCAATTGGTTTTTAAAAATTGCCACTCAATAAAATTAACAGGCACATTAAGTAAAATAAGTCATGATTATTAATTGGAATGGATGGTAACATATTAATCATCAGTAGTTTCCCAATAAATGTTTATACTATTGCCAACAAAAACAATATAGCAACAGTTCAGACATAAGTGTTTCAATGAGTTAAAAATAATAGTAACTAAGAAGGTGTCAGGAGAAGAGTTTGTCATTAGTCTTGCTCATCCATTTAATTTGTGGAATAAAAGTGCATTGTAATGAGCCTCATTGCTTTAGCCATTTTACTGCTAAAGCTCAGTGAACAAAAAGGTGGGGGAAAAGGACCCCCTTGTGTGTGTGATTCTAGAGTCCAGGAGTATTTATTTGAAGATAAGAAGAATTTTTCTCCTGAAGCACTAGCAGTCTAACTAAAAACACAAGCACAACCCCACAGAAATATGAGTAAATAAATCTATCTACACCCCAGCATCGAAAGAGTTAATATATAGGTATAGGTATAGGTATAGGTATAGAGATAGGTATAGAGATAGAGATAGAGATAGAGAGAGAGATAGAGAGATAGAGAGATAGAGAGATAGAGAGAGAGATAGAGAGAGAGATAGAGAGAGAGATAGAGAGAGAGATAGAGAGAGAGATAGAGAGATAGAGAGATAGAGAGATAGAGAGATAGAGAGATAGAGAGATAGAGAGATAGAGAGAGAGATAGAGAGATAGAGAGATAGAGAGATAGAGAGATAGAGAGATAGAGAGATAGAGAGAGAGAGAGATAGAGAGATAGAGAGATAGAGAGATAGAGATAGAGAGAGAGAGAGATAGAGAGATATAGATATATAGATATATAGATAGAGATATATAGATAGAGATATATAGATAGAGATATATAGATAGAGATATATAGATAGAGATAGAGATATATAGATAGAGATAGAGATATAGATAGAGATAGAGATAGAGATATAGATATATTCTTCTGAGGAGGAGAAAGAATTAAGGTGAAAGAATTGATACAATTCTAGGTATGCTTTCCTGGAAGTTCAGTTAGAGGGCAACTCCATATGGGGGTCGCTAGTGCCCATCCTGCTAAGGGACAGCATCACCTTGCTCAACACCCACCTGGCACATCCCTAAAGGCTGGGCATACTTGACCCAATCCCAAGAAGTGATTTCATGTGATTTCTGACTGCAGAAATAAGCCACAGGTGAGAGATTCTGCAGTCATTAGGAGGATTTGAACCTAGAGAAGTAGTGTTTAGTTCAGGGCAAAAGCTCAACTCATTTGAATGAGTATAAAACTCTAAGTTTTATATTTACATGACAATCTACATGACTTTAGGTCTGACTGTCCACCCTAGGCCTTTATCTAACAACTAAGTTTGTAAAGTAGATTCCTTCCTCTAACTCCTTCCTTATCACACTGGAACTGGGGAGTCAAATCTCTCACTGGCCTCCACTGTGAATTTTATGATTCTGCAGGAATTACAACAGCTTAAGGGAAATTTATGTCCCAAGCAGCACCTTTAGGTGGAACTTCCAGATGCTTTAAGTCTGCCACTAAAATTGTACACAGTCAGGATATTGCAAAGGCAGGACATGGATTCCATTGGTACCTGTTCACTTTGTCTAACATTTCATAGTTTCTAATGAAAGATAAAGAAATATATATGAGAAAGGCTCTTACTTTATCTAGTGATTAAAGACAAGTTACACTAGAAAGGGAGAGTGTAGATTGGACTCAAAACTTAAGAACCTCAAAAGTGTAATCATTTTAGACTGTGATGCTGAGAAGATTCAGAGCCATTTGTCCACTTAGTCTGTAAACATTCTACCACATTTCATGTTCTAACCCATCAGCGTTTTTGATAAGCAAGCTCTATAAATCTGTATCCCTTGACTATCAGGGCAATGTCAGACTGATCAGTGAGCAATTTAGTCAAAGGGTAGATCCTTGAGTCTCTGAACTACATCTCATAAAATATCAAGAGCGAACAACAACAAAAAAACAGATCCACCATGTGACATGTGCATAATAGTATTTGATGAGACAGGGAAAGAGGGAAAAAGCATGCTTTGAGGTGGAGCTGATGCAGTTCAGTGGTTGAGCATGCACTTCACAAGTACAAGGTCCTGGGTTCAGTCCCCATACCACCTAAAAAACAAACAACAACAAAAACACGCTTTGAGATCCCAATATTACAAAACTTCTCCAATGCTTTTGGTAGCACAAAATATTCACAGGTTAGGAAAAAATGAAGGAAACTATGTACTCTGAGAGGTGTGAAAAATGCAGTCCTTCCAACAAAGATTTTCTCCATGAAAAGCACAGTGGCCCCTTCCTGATGTGAATTCAGGAGCTCAGTTAGGGTTCAAATATCTCTTCTGCTAATATTCAGGATTCCAAATGTTAGCGTTCTTCCTTTGTGTTAAACCTTGAGGTATGTGTTCTCTCTTTCAATCCACTAGGAATAACATAGTATTTCTAACACTCAGTTTGGGTAAATGAAAGGAAAGAAAGCAGGGAAGGTGGTATGACAGAAATTTTGATTTTCCATAAGTGTGCCTGACTGGATTTAGTGCTTCCCTACTTTTCCCACAGAACTGCCTCTCAGGGTTTCTGCCCCTTTGAAGGAAATGGCAACTCTGGCCTGGACTAGACCTAGAGTAAAATTGAAATGGTTTTGGCTCTTTGTGATTACAGAATTTACCTTCACAAGGCTGTAGCCCTTAAAGAACTCATAAAGCCTCAGAAGAACTCAACTCTTGTCTAAACTTGTAATGCTCAATGTATGGCCAAGGACCAGGGGCCTCTTCAAGACCCTACCAGTGGATCCACAAAGTCAACATTTTTTTCATAACAAAACTAAGTCAATATTTGCCTTTTCAATGTGTTGACATTTGCACCAATGGTGCAAAAGCAATGGGGGGGTTCTTAGCATGAATCAACAGAGACACAAAACTACTATTGGCCATTGTACTATTCACTACCACATTCACAGAGGGAAAAACAGAAAAGCTACTTTCACATAGGAATGTCCTTGATGAAGCAGGAACAATTGTTCATTTTATTGAATCGTGGCCCTTTGGCACTATTGCATACGGAAGTACATGACTGATTGAAGAAAAGCACTTGTACATTTGTTTGAGTTCCAAGCTAAACAAGCCACTTTTTAAATGGAATACTCTTTATCTGCCAAAGAAAGATCGACAAACTATGTTTTTTAAAACATATATATGATAGGTATTTTCTTGAAAATGAATAAAGTTAGGCCACCACTTCAAGAAAAATAACCTCTAAAAAGTTCTGTCAATGATTACTTTGAACTTGCAAGTAAAAATTAAAATTTTGGAAATCTTGTCTTTGCCAATGTGAGAGTGACAGCTTCCAATATTTAAATACCATTCTGATAAGATCAGGGTGATATAAAAAAGTGTGATTTTTTAAAAAAAAATATTTTATAGAGGAGAAGATGTAGCTCCAGTGGTTGAGCGCCTGCTTCCCATGTACAAGGTCCTGGATTCAAACCTCAGTACCTCCTTAAAAAAATACATATACACATATATTTCATAATAAACATATCCATCTTTGGGACATCTATGAGTAGCAGTTTGGCAGTTTGATATAGTTATGAATTCCAAAAATAGATAATGGATTATGCTTGTAAACTGGTCTGTTAATCTGGGCATGATTAAGTTATGATTGGGGCGTTGACTTGGTCAAGTCAGTAGGGTGTTGAGCCCCACTCCTTGGTGGGTGGGGAATCAAATATAAAAGACATGGCAAAGGACAGAGTTGGAGTAGTTTTGATGTTGGAGTTACGATGCTGAGTGTTAATGCTGGAGCCCAGGGGAGTAAGCACACAGACAACCTTGGTCACGAGGAAGGAGAGAAGAGCTCCGGAAAAAGAGACGAGACATTCGCCTGATGGTTCACAGCTGGCCTTGTGGAGCGAGGCAAAGTCTAGAGAGCCTCATAGCCTACAGCTGACCTTGTGGAGGAACCAGAGGAGCTGAGCCTGGAGAGAAACGGAGCCCCGGGAAGAGAGGAACCCAAGAAGCCTGAACTCTGGCAAATGTCGGCAGCTGCCTTGCTCCAATACGTAGCAACAAATTTTGGTGAGGGAAGTAACTTACGCTTTATGGCCTGGTAACTGTGGACTTCTACCCCAAATAAATACCCTTTATAAAAACCAACCAATTTCTGGTATTTTTGCATCAGCACCCCTTTTGGCTGACTAATACATATGTAAATAAATAAACCAGTATTTTCCAAATGATCAACAATTCAAGCTATATAATAAATTAAAAAATTCTTTCAAGCACAAGACAGACCAATGAATTTCAATGTAACACAGTACAACACCTACATTTATGCAGTTTTATATACCACATTGCAGCCAGTCTTTACGAAACTGCCACTTAGCAAGTTTTGGTGTAGAATCAAAGGAAGACACTTATAGTTATCTTAAAAAACATTAAAATATTCCTTCCTTTTCTAACAACATAGCTGTAAATGTTGTGTATATTTCTTAAGATACTTAAACCAAAACCCCAATAGAGTAAATGCAGACGCTGAAATGAGAGTTTGGCTCTCTTCTTTTAAGCCAACCATTAAGAAGGTTTAAACATGTAAAACAACTCCACTCTCCTCACTATATTTTTTGTTTTAGAATATAAATTTATTTGTAGTAAAGCTATATTTTTGATAATGTAGTATTTTTACTATTTTAAATGAATTAATATTTTTAAATTCCCCAATTTTAATTTCTAATACAATACTAGATATACCAATATAAATTAAAGCTGCAATTATTTTTAAGAGCATGAGGAACCTCAGCAAAAACGTAAAAAATCACTGGACTATTCTAATGATTAACTGTTATAACTTCATTAAATAGTTAAGATTTTCTATTTTTTTTTTATGAAACTGATGTACATTTTCAGATACCAGTTTTTGTTCTTAGTAGTAACATGTATAAGTTTACCATATAAATATTTTGTGCAATTTTTGAGAACCACGTGTCATGTACCCTTGAAAATAAAGAAGTATATTAAATGCCATTGGGAAAATAATTTTATAAAAATGGAGTGAAGAATTCTTTCATAAGCAAATAATGCCCAAGGCCAATCCTGCCATTTATTATATAATGAATATTAATATTTTTGTATGGCACATCTCATTTAATCCTTTTAACCACCTCATAAGATAAGATAGATTTGAATATTATATTCTCATTTTTTGGATTGGAAGATAAATTTCAGAATAGAAAAATTACTTATCTATTGTTTATGGTCATATCTGTAGGAAATGCTGGAGCCAAAACATGAATCCTGGCATTCCAATCACAAATCCCATGCTTTTTATCATAACATATCAGACTGGAAACCGGATGGGTTGTATAGTACACATTTGAAATGCTTGAAACTTTTTGAACATTAAAAGGGCCTATAGAAGTGTTTTGTCAGAACTTTTTTCAAGATCCAATGTTCTCAATTTAGTAGAGCAGATTTCCCCAGAGATAGGCAAGGGGCTGTTTGATTTCCTGAGGTCGTTTTTCAGAGATTTACTAGTAAATTTAATACACTCATGGACAGACTAAAAATCCTTCCTATCCAGGTTGGTATTAAATAATGTCTTCAAGACTATTTTTCACCCAAGTGATCAGGGAGAGTCCAAATAAACAGAGTCTATATCTGTATTGAGATCTTTTCCACAATCCGATTAGACTTTCCACTGAAGACTATTCTGAAATTAACTTTCAATGTGCAGCATGCAAACTAAATTGTCATCTCTACCCAGACAGGTATTCAATGAGGATGACTGCTTCATAGGCTGAAAATAACTAACCTTTGTGGATTTATGTGCCATAAATTGTTCTAAACACATTACCTATATTAAAGGGATTCTAAAAGAATAGTTTATCAATACTTAATAAAGGCACGTCTACCAAAAATGATATTTACTGTATCATATATCTTATTTGAAATATAAATTCCCACCAAGTGTAGCTAAAATTTCCATCCTGTTGCCTGTTTAAATCACTTCTCACACTGAGCTCCTAACATAACTATTGGCTAATTATAGGAACTTGGGTTACTTCCTACCTCTGTTACTCACTTGTGTGATCTTGACAGAATTCTTCAATCTCTCGGGCAATGAGATAATATTTTTCTCATCTATAATTTCCTAGGGTCTACTTAAAAAAAAAACCTTTTAGACTATTTTGCTCTTCTTAAACAAGATGGATATATCATATGTATTGCAAGTATCATTTGTAAGCTTTACATTCAAATAACAGAGGAGAAAGAAGAAAGGAGCTAATATTTACTGATTAGCTGCCAAGTATTTTCACATACCTTATCTAACTTTTTTTCTATCTAACTGAAAGGAAATTTAAACTCCATTAACTCAGGTTTTTGCTCCTAGTAAAGTGGTAACTTGGCAATGAGTCCAGTACTTGATGTCTCCCAAATTCATCCTCTTTCTACTATTCTAAGTTATCTCTAAAGCAGAGGAGTGTATGTGGAAAGTTAAGGCATAAAGAGGTATTCATTCATTAGGTATTTATTGTAGACTATGAAGTTCAGAATAAAGAAATATTACAGCAAATGTTCCAACTAAAGCTGAACACCTAACATTTGAGTTTTCAAGTATATGAGCAAATTTACTCACAAACAGCTCCAGCTGAGTTTGGTATAACCATGTAGTGCTGGGTAAATGCTTCTTTGAGCCAGAGAACTTCTTGGCACCAAGACAGATTTTAGACTTAATTCATTTTTCTTGAGGCACTTTGAAAATTCACATTTACTGGGATGCTCCTAATAGATGCTCCATATTTTATATTCATTGTTTTATATACTCCTCAGAGCAAACCAATAAGATAAGGTAGCTTACCTGAAATGACAATTGCACTGCTCATATTCTCCTTCATACTTTCAGCCTCATTCAATAATTGAAAAATGCATAGCAGGTGATAAGCCAGAAAATTGTGGCAGCTATAGAGGTTTTTCAAAACTGCTCTTTGATGTGGCAAACTCTACTAACTGCATTTCCCCTTTAGAATAGGACCTTATATATTACAAATAACTTAAAACAGGTTACACCTTAGAGCTTTAAAGTATAGCTACCATACTGAGAAATATAAGGATCCCACTTAAAATTTATTATTTGATCCATAATCATTTATATCAAAACACAATTTTTAGATTACCCTATTATAGGATTTTTGATAAAACAGAAAATCCAATGATTTAAGAAAACAAAAACCAAATAGGGAAACTACTAATTGGGGACTGTGAGTGTTAAAATAGAAATAGTACATACATACATGTATATATACACATACGTGCATGCCTACATATACACACACTGCTCTTCACGTGTAAAACCTAGGAAGTTTGCAAAATTTTCTGTCCTAACTAAGGATCTCAACTTCTAATGGAACTCTTTAAATCTTTTTACAAAGGTGCTAACGTTCTATATCTTACCAGAAACATGGAATTTTGAAATTAACTCTGCTCTCATTCTTAGGTATACTTGCTTCATTCTTGTTCCTTTTATCCATTAACATATGCATTGCCTATTTTTTTTTAAAGAATTCATTATGTAATAAATATCATTATGTTTCCAGCCTGCTGAAGTAACTTCTGTAAGGTGACTTTCGAAAAGACAATGAAGAGTTAATACTTTTATAGTCCAGTTTCTAAGACTATGAATCTTAAGAATGTAAAGACTAAGAGTTGATGAATGCTTTTGATTTTCTGCAAGTTTTAAGCAGTATATGCATGTTTGTATATTTATGCATAGTTTTAAATATTAAATGTGTATGTATGTGTAGGTTTAAGTGAAAAGGAGCCTTGAAGACTGGTTTTCCTATAATACTTGGTGAATCTCTGGTTTCAAATTACACTACTACTAACATAACTCAGAAATGGCGATATGATTTTTTTCAAGGAATTTTCTAAAAGATAAATATCTAAAACTCCAAAAGAGATGACAGCTTATGAGCCACAAAAACAGGAGCAGAAACATATTCTAATTCTGAAACTACCCCTGGAATTTTTCTTTGTCTTTGACCAAGTTGCTAGGCATCTATTTTCCTCTACAAAATGAAGATAATTATGTTACCCTACTAAACAGCTCTGCTGTGTAAATGCACGCGTTAGCACTCATAAGGCACTAAATATTATTAATCCAACCCAAACCATGGGACACTCGCACCAGCTGCAGTTGACTGCAAAGCCTTGAGGAGGCGCACAGCTCCCTGGTCATCGGTGAAGACCAGACATGGAGAGACAATGCTCGCATTGCACAAGGTGACTTTCCAAAGTGTCAGGCATGAAACACTTCCCCCAGCCTTCATCAATCTGAATTTGCATAGATTAGCTTGCTATTTGAACTAGATTAGGTCTGTCACAGATGGCCAAAGTCATGAGTAACAGCCTACTAATAGACTAGCCTACATAATCTTTTTCTAAATGTTATGTGTCTAAAAAAAATTAAAAAGCCAACTAACATCAAACTCCCATATTAAAACCCACATTCAAAATGACTGGAAAAAGATGTTTTGTCACCCACAGTGTGGATGACTTCGACAAGTAAACCTCTAACTTTAATCAACCATGTGAGTTTGGATTATTTCTCAAAACTTTATCCAGATAGTAATAATTGTGGATTTTCAAAAGAAGAGAGATAGAAGTCAATTTGTCTTAGGTATCTTTTAAAAGGCTATATTTGTTAGAATCATCTTTTATTCATAAACAGAAGGCTAAAGGAAAGAGAAGTAAAACTAAGAAGGAAGGAAGGAAGAGGGGAAGGAGGGAGGAGGGTGGGAAGGAAAGGCTATGCAATTTTCTTAACCTAACTTTTGTTCAAAATGATAGAACTAAGTCAAGCCATGTTTGCATTACTTTAATCCAAAGGTTCCTGTAAGACTGACAGTGAACCTTAAAGACATTAAAAAATCAAAACAGAATACAGAATAAGTTTCTGATTGTGAAAATAGGTAGCATTTCAAAGTTCATTTCATAAAAGAAGTCATCAGATCAATACATCACTGTGCCATTTTTTAACAACAGTTTCTAATCTTTAGCTCTGATTTTTAAATGGATAAAAAAAAAAACAACAGGACTCCTAGGTATGCACATCTAGCTGGGATCGTGAAAAAAAAATATTTTTGTTTTCAAAGTGCATGTTACTTAAAACTACTTGAAGAAACCTATGACATATTTCTACATGCACTGGGGCAAAATAAAAGGAGATGTAGATGTCTCCTATCCTTGACTTGTTTTGAGGGCCTGACATACTTTTAATCGTGGGATAGGATTGAGATACCATAAGGGGGAAAATAATGTGCTATGACGATGCAGCTGAACTTCACAGTGATCATCACTGAGTTGGAACGAACTGCTCTATAAATGAGAAGTTTGGAACAAGAGATAAATCCAAAATAATCCTATGCTTTAACTATTGGTCTAGTCCCATAGATTAATGCTCCCTTGAAAAAAGACATATCAGCTATTATTTTATTTTTTCATTTACTTCTACTCAAAACTCTCCAGTAGCTCCCCATCTCACTCAGACTAAAAGGCAAAATCGTAACAACGGCCAACAATACCATATGATCCGTTCCCCATTACTTTTCTGACCCCTCCAATGTATGTAGCCTTAAACCTTACAAGTCTGTTTACTCTGACCAGAACACTCTTCCACTAGCAATAAGACTAATTCCCACACCACCTTCAAGTGTTTGCTCAACTATGACCTTCCCCAGTGAGGTCAACCCTATCACCATATTTAAATTGCAAACAGCTTCCCTCCATTCCTAGAACTCCTGGCTCACTGTACCCTGCTGTATTTGTCCAGGACACTTGTCACCCACTACATATATGTAACACAGGCATTTGTTATATTTACTTATTCACTATATAGTCATCATATTTCTATCTCCCCTTCTCCACCTCAAATAGAATATAACCTCCACAAAGACAGGTAATTTTTTTGTCTGTTTTTCTCATCGAAAGCATTCATTCTTTAACCACATTTTAATACACAAAGGCCCAACCCCATCAATTTCCTGCACAAATTCTTCAAACTAGGACTTAACAATTGGTAAAAGCCCAAAATTAGTCTTCTATGTTTTTATCAGCTTAGTATATAGTGAAACTGACATGAGCTTTGTCTTTCCCTAACCTCTACCATATTTTGCCTCTCACTGCAACTGAGCTTCTCCTAAATTCCTTTTTAGCTACCCAGTTCAAAGCTGTGACTACACACAGATCTTAAACCCCAATATTCTGGAATAGACCCTTAACAATTTGTGCGGCCATTACCAAAGCTTTCTTCCTGATCTTTTACATTCTATCTCCAGCTGCTAAATAGGGATAGAAGATCTGTAGTCATCCATCTTTTTTTTTTATTATTCTTTTATCACCCTGCTTGGAAACTCTTCCAGCCATGCTCCACCCACAAGGTAGAATCCAACTGGATAGCTATGTTGTCTTGAACCAAGCCTACATTTGGTATGCCCTTTGGAATCTGTAATTTGGACAGCAAGCCACCTGACTAATGTTTACTATACGTAGGTTAGGTTGAGGGTAGTTTCCTTATTCTGAACCCTACTAGGTCCCTTTCCATTGTGACCAAGAATTGTGGCCCCATTATTCCAAAGAAAATTTTGAAAAGGAGATGTGAGTTTTCACATAAAGTTTAAGTGATTTTTTTCACATTCCACTGCGAAATCTACATGGATTGAAAGGACCAATGCCACCGTTTCAGAGGTCTAAGCTAAAATGTCTGGCACATTAGTCATTGTCAATGAAAAATAAATATTTATTAAACGTACAAATAGGAAAATAGAGAGTGGGTCCTGCTTTAGATAAATGGGATACTGACAAAATACTGCTATGTGAAACCCACCAAAAAGTAAACTTTTTTCAGTCAGAGCTATCGCAGTACATTTCAGAGTGTAAGAATTCCAAATTCTGCTACATCAGAAATTCTTCCTGCTTAACTAAATCCGTTCCCCGTAACATAAAGGTTCATCTTTTCTTAAATAAGTCATGTCAGGATATTACTCTTGGGATACAGTTTTAAAATAATTATATCTACAGAAGAATTATATTTACAGTAAAATTATTATAGTATACATGATGTCTATCTCATATCTCAGGAACTAGAGCCACTAAAGTGAAGTGAGGAAAAATTGGCAAAGCATATACAATTTTTCATAAACCCCAGCAACTCTTGATGTTGATTCAGTTCATGACTTTGCATGAAATCCTAGGAAATGAAAATCTTAAGAACAAGACTGACAAGTACTTATATATACTGATATGTGAAATAATACATTAAAAAATTTGTATCAATTTTTAAAATTCTACTACATTTAGTCAATATTGGAACTGTTCTTATTCTTATTTTGCCTGTTATGAATCATTTTTACTAGACTATTAGATCAGTGTTTAGTGAACAAGCCAATAAGTTACATATGTAGCCAAAGAAAATACAGTAAAAAATGAATTCCAGGTTTATGACCACAATAAATCCCCTGAAAATTTCTCACATAATTTATAAACCGTTTTCACATTTTATAACACAGGATATTTTTTAAATTGTGCAATTGGTGGCAATGTGGAAATTCCATACAAATGTTAAGTATTATTGCCCCAAATGTGTGAGGATTAGCTCCGAATACGTTTTTATTTTAACTCCCAGAAGGTATCTAAAAACACATTGACATACACAATGTTTTCTTGACATTTTTAAGAATTTGGAAATTTAAATACAAGTACGTACTCCAAAAGGAAAAGATATACTACTAGAATCTTGGACTTGAAAAAGGACTGGAGACTTAATGAGTCTTAAGTTCCTCTCAGTGTAGAAATCCCACCATTTCTGAAAAACTGGGCATCTGATCACTATGTGAACATTTCCAGAAGCAATTTGCTCAAACACAACCCATTGATGTCACAAAAGTTCAAAGTGGGGAGGGGTAAGTAGTGGGAGAGGAGAGAGATGGAGTGCAGAGCAGGTGTCCTCCCATTTTATTGAACTCAAATCCTCTTCATATTCTTCTATGGATCCCAGTTCAGCCTTTAGAAAGGACATTTTGGTCCCTCTTTCATGTAACAACCCTTCTGAAAATTTGAGGATCTCTCTTACCAGTTGCTTTCCCTAAGTTTTTCCTGCTCCAGGTCAAAGGACTACACTTGGAACATTCATCTTCTGAATGTCTTTAGGCTCCTAACTGGCCTGCTCTCCCTCCCTGCATTCACACCCATTTGTCAACGAAGTACCCAAATGTGATCTAACTAACTGGCCCATCTCCTTCTATGAGCTTTGTATAAGAATGAGTTAATCTTTCTGTCACCATGTCACACTACATGTTTAAACTGAGCTTGATGCAATTCAAACTGGTGTTTCTCACCCTGTATTTCTTCAGCCTTCATTTCTGTACATAAAAAGGACACAACAAATTTCCAGAAGAAGGTAAATGGAATTATTTTATGTCTAGATATGAATAATAGAGCAAATGCCATGGAGGTTCCATTCATGGTCCAGTCTATAGAGACCTTTAAAATTCCTGAATGTCATTAATCAGCCTAGCCACCTGAGT
This sequence comes from Chaetophractus vellerosus, assembly GCA_004027955.1. Lineage (NCBI taxonomy): Eukaryota > Metazoa > Chordata > Mammalia > Cingulata > Chlamyphoridae > Chaetophractus > Chaetophractus vellerosus. The sequence continues at coordinate 12,834 of PVKH010015720.1, forward strand.
CAATTGTGGGCCACCTGCAATTCTGATAAACTTAGATTTTATGTTTTCCATGAAGCCATTATCAAGACACGCTCACACAAGGAAAAATTTCTGTAATACTCCTAGAGACTTCTTTCCAGATTTATCTTGATCCACTCTGCAGAGCTCTTTGGAAAATACTTTACAATCACTTGCAACCGACCTGCCATTAGGCTTCCATTTCAACTATTATTCACAAGAATACCAAAAAAGATTTTATCCACTGCCTTGCGGAAATGCAGAACTACATTCATCACAACATTCTCCTTTTTTGTCAACCTTAAATCTAGTTAAAGAATGCCCTTAGAATATCATTCTCATTGAATCAATGGCATTCATACTACAAGTTAGTATTCTTTAGAATCCATGCAAGATTTTAAAGAAAAAATAAACCAATCAAACAAAAGTAACTGGTTGAATTTTTAACTCCATTACAACATCTAAAAATGCTTGCTCCATGTCAACATTCTTAATAAATTGGCACAGTGTTATAAGGGAAAACAGGACTCCTTCTAAATAGTTAGTGGTTGGCCAGAAAGGTCAGTGCTAGATAATCAAAAGCAGAAAAGTTGATTATAGCCAAGAAAACATTTCTTCAGTCAAACTCAAACCCAGTAATCTTCACCAAGAGCTTGTTTCAACACAACAACATTGACAAGGAAACATAGCCTCAAAAAATATATAGAGAGAAACTTTGTTATTTTGAAAAGGGGAACTTCAGCATAAACAATCCTAGAATTGTTTTTAGTTGTTGAAAATTAAGTTATTCTGAGTAGATGCATGAACTTAAGTCACAGCCACTTCAAGCCTCAGGTTTTAATTGTCCATCAAAAAGAATAATAGCTGAAGGTAAAATAAGATAAGGTACCTTTAAATTACAAAGAACTGTACAAATTAAAGGTTTCATGAAATATAGTTTATGTATGCTCCTAATTTTAACAGGTTTTGATGATTTATTTTTGAGTCAAACTCAAAATATACTCCAAATGGTCTCCTTTTGCACTCACCTCACCTTGTGCCCAGATCACAGAAATCATAGTTAATTTCATCTCTACTAAAGCACAGAGAGAGGAAGAGTAGGAGAAAGTTCACAATAGGGAAAATTCACAGGAACCCACTCTATCCCCAGTCTTCGTGCTCTGAGCTTTAGTTCCTTTCTAAGTAGACAGAAGGCTAGTGCTTTCAGGCCCTCTTCACTCCCAGCTGCCTAACAGTATAATATGTATTGTTAAAACCCATCATCTACTGAGCAGAGTTAACAGCTATAAGCAGGCATGCTTTTTTAAAATCAATTGCCAGAGATGTTCTCAAAATCACTGTCTCATAAATTCTATTAATTATGCCAAGTTGACCCCACTTCACTTCATGAGAAGGAGAAGTAAAAAATAGAAGAAAAAAGTTATATAGTGAACTCAAGGTCATTGTTATCCTAGGAATTTTAATGAGGGAGTTATTATAGCAATAAGCTTGGGGTATCTTTATTCTCCTTTAAAAAAAATCCAGATTGTAAGAAGGAAAACTATCAGAAATATTGACATAGCTTTATTCCAGTTAAGTAGAAGAGGAATAAGTGTATTTTAAAACTTTAGCAGATACAGCCTTATCAATACTTTCAAAAGCTTCTAACTTCCAGGTTTTATATTCTTAGGATAAACATTTTGAAATAAAATTTAAAATAGCTTTATTTTTTTACTTTGATATATTTTCCAACTTACAGAAATACTTGCTGTAATAATTTATTTCAAATCCTGTTTTAAAACGCTGCACATGTGCTCCTTTTAAAATTCATGGTAATAAAATAACTCTTCAAAGGTTCCCAAGAGTTTCAGAAATGATATGCATATAAACATTAAGGAGCTCTAAGGAGAATAATTTGTTACATTTAACTATGACTGTTGTCAAAACTCCCCTGAAGTTTATAGCTGGTCATTGTGTTCTCAACTAAAATACACATGACATAAAAGTCTCTTCTGCATTTAAGCGAGAACTTTCGCTACAACATAAAGCAGGACACCTGAGCTAGGATAGTGACTAAAGAAAAGGTGAGGCTCCAGGGGCTGTTCCCCTGGAAGGAAAAAATCCACACACTTTACAGATCCTGTTCAAATCGTTCCCGTGTCATACTACATTGGAAACAAAGTCCCTTAAAAGGGAAAAAAAAAAAAAAAGGTATATCATCTTCATAAAGTTCCAAGAACAACAGCGTGGGAAACCTTCCTCTGCAGGGATTGAATCTGATTTGGACAAACTTTTTCTTTTCAATTTGAAAAAGTGTGTGTCTTAGAAAGACTTCGAAAATCAATTTCTTGCATCTACAGTGATAGCAAGTCCTCTCAGAAAGGAATGAACAATGGAAAGCGCTTCATCTCCCGGCTGGGGATGTAGGCGATTTCCCCCCAGAGCACTGAGCTTTGAAAGTGAACTTGCACCTAGCTTAGCCCTTCTCACCCCAAGCACATTCCTCAAGGGCAAAGCAAGAGAGCGTCCCAGGCCGGCAACTCTCGGAAAAGAAGAGACCGGGGAGGAGTGGCGCGGCCCCGCAAAGGATGGCATCAACAGCCCGTGCCTCGACTGTACCTCTTTGCTGATGCACCTTTGGGTGCCGCTGGGGCTGCGGCCGCGGTGCCTGGCCGCTCCCGAGAGCCGCAAGCCCGGTGAGCAGCAGGAGGAGGCGGCCCCTGGCGCCGCCTGGCATCCTGGGCCCCAGCAGATCCACTTCTCAGGAGCGAGAGCAGCGGCTGCAGCCCTGTCCCGACCCTGGCTTCTGCGCCGAGTGAGCAACAGCTGCTGGGGAAGAGGAGGAGACGGCCCCCGCCGGCTTTGGCTCAGCCGTCGCTGAGGGTGGGGGGAGAAAAAGGACACTCCCCCTCCCTCCCCCTTCCCAGGCACTTGGCCCCACGGATGGCCACGCACAGGCCTTAAAGGGTCCTCCAGGAAAAAAGACCATTCTTAGAGCGCCCCTTCCCCGTGAGAAAGGATCATTCCTCTGCTTGATCTCTTAACTGAACTTCTTTTGAATTAAGGGAAGTAATTGATGTGAAAACACTTTGTGATCTGTAAAGTCCCTACACATGGAAAGCATTATTTGTGGGAAATCTGCACAGCTAGGAAACTTTCCTGAAGCTGGGTGAACGTACCGCCCAAGAAAGGCCTGCAAAGCTTTGCGTGCAAGGCGCTGTGTCCCAGGTGGTGCACATGGCAGACAAT
>PVKH010015721.1:0-15987 GCA_004027955.1 Chaetophractus vellerosus
TCTCTCCCACCCAATTCTGTAGGTTATGGCAGGATATAATAATGGTCTGTATCTGTTGTTGCAATGTCATTCAGGACAATTCCCATGTCCTGAAAATGCCTCCATATTACACCTCTCCCTCCCTCTTCCTGCCCTCAGCATCCCCAGTGGCCACTGTCTCCACATCAGTGATATAATTTCTTCCATTGCTAGAATCACAATAAGTCTATAGTAGAATGCCAGTAAGTCCATCCCAGCCCATATTTTATTCCCCAATCCTGAGGATTCTGGGACAGTGATGTCCACTCTACCTCTAATTGAGAGGGGCTTTCAATCCCATATGGCTGATGGATGGGACTCTCTTGCTTCAGTTGTAGACTCTCTCAGTTCCTTGGTATGGTGGTTGTCCATCCTCACCTCCGTGTTAGTCATCCTGGGTGAGTCCAATGAACTGGAGAGTAGGTTTTGCAACTCCACTGAGGCTCAGGGCCCAGCTGGCACATGAACAGCCCAAAGATTCAAGTCTCTTGGGTGTACACCCACCAACTCCAGCAACAACTATAGGTTCACTTAGAAAGGACAGGAGAGCCATGTATAGAGAAGTCACAACTGGGTCCAGCTCTGTCACACTCAGGAGCACAAACTCCAAAGTAAGGCCCACTGGCAAGGCACCAAACCCCAGAGCTATCTGCCATGACCGTAGGACCTGGGTGTCTCCAGAGCCCTCAGGAGCCCCACTATTTGGGGTCATATCCACTTTGGCAGTCTAGGCGATCCTGCTGAGACATGTGTAAGCATTACCTCTGGGATGACCTCCCAGCTCATTTTGAAGTCTCTTAGCCATGTAAACTCATTTGTCTTTTCTTTTCCCCCTTTTATTCAAAGCCTTTTTCCAGTTGTATCCAGAAAAGGCTTTTAACTAGGGGAGCAACAAGATCAGATTAGCAGCTTAGAGTGATGAGTCTGGCTGCATTTGGAGAAGAGACTGGAGGGAGGCAAAACCTGAGCCAGGTAGCCAATTTTGAAGACAATTTCAGGCATTCAAAACAGTCATGAGAGTGGTCAGAACAAGGCATTGGAAGTGGGGAGGCAGAGATGTGAGGGGATCTTGGTTTTAGGGGTTTAAAACAGACTGGCTTTTAGTGGCAGCATAGTTGAAGTGTGGGCTGGAGGGAAGTGCCAATGGCTTGGGCAAGTGGGAGATGGGAGTGCTGATCCCAGAGGAATGAAGGGCAGGCTGGAACTTTGTGTGAAGAAGCTGAAAGGTCATAGCATTGTTTCAGAATTTCCTCGAAATAAGTGGGATGGCAACCCACTTCAATTATTCAACAGCCATTTTTTTGACAACTTAACATGGGCCAGGGCCTGGGCATACAGAAGTGATGTCAGGGCTTTCTCCTGCAAGGGAGAAAGATATATATAGGGTGTGATAGATACCTGTATCAGTTAGTGTACTGTCAGTTGCTTATAACTTAAAACTCAATTCCTATTGACCTGAACAATAATGGGTACTTTTTGGCTCTTATGCACATTTAGCCTGCTTGAATTCATGTTTGGTTTGGTTCAGTTGACCAAAGATGTCATTAAGGATCCTGTTTCTTTTTGTCTCTCATCTTTGCCTTTCATAGAATCAACTTTATTCTAGAACTGGCATCTTCTTGCATGTGCAAGAAGCTTCATTCTTCATTTTCTTTCTCCAGGAGCTTGCTTGTATTAGTCAGCCAAAGGGGAGCCGATGCAAATTACCAGAAATCTGTTGGCATTTATAAAGGGTATTTATTTGTGGTAGAAGCTTACAGTACCAGGACATAAAGCGTAAGTTACTTCCCTCACCAAAGTCTATGGCCACATGTTGAAGCAAGACAGCTGCTGATGTTTGCCAGGGTTCAGGCTTCTTGGGTTCCCCTCTTCCCGGGGCTCCGTTTCTCTCCGGGCTTAGCTTCTCTGTTTCCTCCACAAGGTCAGCTGTAGACTATGAGGCTTTCTAGGCTTTGCCTCTCTCCACAAGGCCAGCTGTAGACTATCAGGTGAATAGCTCTTCTCTTTTCCCGGGGCCTTCTCTCCTTCCTCACAACCAAGCTCCTCTGTGTGCTTACTTCCCTGAGCTCCAGCACTAAAACTCTGCATCAGAACTCCAACTCAAAACTCCAACTAATTCCTCTGCTCTGCCATGTAGCTTTATCTCTGAGTCCCTGCCCACCAAGGGGCGGGGACTCAATGCCCCACTGACATGGCCCAATCAAAGCCATAATCATAACTTAATCACACCCAGAGGAACAGACCAGTTTACAAGCATAATCCAATATGTATTTTTGGAATTCATAACTATATCAAACTGCCACATTGCTTAAGAGCAGAGAAGCTTCTTTCTACAAAGCAAGGAGCAAACCTCTCATCTTATATCTTTGGCTTGATTTGAGAAAGTGTATCTCTGAACCATTAAATGCAGCCAGGGATTAGGATGATTGGGTTACACCTGAGCCTAATACCCTCTCAAATGAAAACTGGGGAAATTAGCAAGGGAAAGAAAAATGCTTGTTGGAGAAGCAAGCACAAGTCCTCCAAGAGCTCTTTTCTCTATTGGTGTGTACAAAGGCTGAGGGAGCACAGAGCAGGTTCAAATCATGGAGCTACCTACAGAGGTAGGAGTAATTTATTGGAGCTGGACCCTGAAGCCTGAGAAAGAGTTTCACAGGTGTAGGATGGGGAATTTGGAGGAGTAGAAGCTGCTGCATGAAGAGTACAAACAGGACATATTGGTTCAGAGATGGTGGCTGAAGTGCAGGTATCTGGGTGTGTATGTGGAGATGGTGAGAGATGAAGCTGAAATTATAAGTTTGTGTTAGGGTCTGAAGGAGCTTGAGGGATTTATGAAGAAAATTAAACCTCATTAGGCAAGGAATAAGGAACATACTACAGTGTTTCTACTGCCATAAAGAAAATGTCACAAATCCCAAAAAGGTACGTCTGGATGTGCAGCCAGAAATCACAACCTGAATGGGACTTGGCATAGCATTTGCAGTTCATCAGTCACTTCATTTCCTATTGTCTTGAACTGATTGAGCACCCCAGACGAGGTTGGGCAAACCCATCCTGAGCAAAGGAAAAGTTTCCCTTCAGAACTAATTGTGGGTTTCTTCAGCTGTATTTCTACTCCCCCTGCTGAGGCATTTCTAGATTGATTTTTATAGCTATATAGAGGAGTTCCTCTTGGGAATTTCCCCTGAATTCAATGAAAGAAAGCTTGGCTTCTAACTCTATACCCTTTGTATATGTCTGGGACCTTAGGAAATGAAGGGGGTTGGCTGATGGAAGAAAGAATTTGAGGTGTTTATTTTATTATTTGTTTTTTTTTTGGTAAGGGTTCCTGACCAGGGTGTTTGTGTTGAGGAATCTTTAAAGCTGGCAAATGGAATAAACTAGGCCACTCCAAGCCACTACCACTCCTTGGTCCTAGAAAATTAAATAGCTTGGAGTTCTAGGAAACCCATACTACACCAAGTTGTTTAGGATGGTGTGTGCTGCAGTTACTTTCTATATGGATGAAAAATGAGAAGACCTAGACATAAAAGTGATTCTCTAGTTCATGGTATCAGTTTGGAAACAGTGGCCAAAGAAGAATTGTGCTTGCTTCAGAGTCTGTCTCTTGGAGCCTTGGTGTCTTCAATCCTTTGGAGGCTAAACATCTCTGGGAAACTGAGGCAGCATATTGCACTTGGTAGCCATTCCCCTGAGCTTTGTCTTTAGGTTCTTGGTGGACTTTTGCCAGACTCATGCCTTTGGGGCTTTCTTATAAGCTCTTTTGGTTGGTTGTCATCCTATCCAAGCTCTGTGAACCTATTCCTGTTCTCTCATCCTTCCCTTGGCAACAGACTTTTGCAGAAATATGTATTTTTTCATTTTCCTATTCTGATAATATAACCTGGTTTCTCTCTAAACCTACATCTTCTTGCTGTCCACCCTTCTTCCCTCTTACCCCCTCACAACTCCATCATCTATGTTCTGTTTTATTATTCTTTATTTTTTCCTGGTATCACTTTATTGCTTGCTCCCAGTATAGCAGAGATCCATATTCTCTGCAGGGGCTCACATGACATATTTTAGTATTAATTACAGCTGCTACTTTGCCTGGATGGGCTCCTTATCTTTCCTATGGACTGTAAAGTACAATGGACACCAACCTTGCAGTTTAGCACAGATTATTTTCCATGGGGCATATTTTATTTGTAATATTTTCTGGGGAGTTGTGGGAGTAGCCTGCACAATGCCTCCTCTGTCATTGAGGTGTAGGACGCTGACCTGGATTTGAGTACCAGCCTTAGCACTCCCCGTGTGATCTGCCTAAGTATTCATAATGCAGAATATGATTTTTATTACCCTTATGTCTTCTAGACTACTACCCACCCTTCCATACTGTGCACTGCTGGGGATGGGAATCTGACAACTACATTTCCCAGGTTCTCTTGCCAGCTGGCTTCCTGTTGGCATCTGCCAGTAGGCGGCACTGATAAGAGATCAGCAGATGGAAAGAAGATAGGAGCTTGTGAGTGCAGGCTCACTCATTCTGGCTATTGCTGGGAGTGGTTGATGATTCTTGACTCCAGGCAGAATATCACTGTTTCATTGTTCCAAGCCTTAGTTGAGGAACTCCCTCAGAGTGGGTCCAAGATTGGCTGTGGTGGCACCTCCCATAGTGCTACAGCAGGGCAGCCTCCTGGGCCTCATTCAGCTCAGGGCCATTATCAGTGTCTGGGTCTCACCCCTTTTCCTTTTGTAAATTCAGTCCCCCTTGATTCACCCTCTGGTTTTGCAGCCTTCAGCACCCTTTAAATAAATTCTCTGAATTAAATTCCTCCAGTTTGAAACACCTAGAAAGGGTTCTAATTTTCTTAGTGGACACACCAAAATACAACATGACAAAATGAAAGACAAAACAGTGCTGCTGTTTTTCTTTTGTTTATAGTAGGTTTGATTATCAATTACAGGAAAACTTTTTCTAAAAATCCATACACAGAACAACTTTATAGGTGTTACAGACATAATCAGCAACATTTTAGATGTCAGAAAATAAAATGCCTTGGATCAAGATCAAGAGCAAACCAATTAATAACAAAAATCTGAGAGGTAAGAGGGAAAAACCAGAACACTACTCTTAGAATCAAAATACCTGGGTTCTAATTCTGCATTCTTACCAGTCATACAGCTATGGGCAATTTTTGTAATCTTTTTTTTTTAAAGAATTTATTTTATTTATTTATCCCCCCCCACCCCCGCCTTGCTGCTTGTGCTTGCTGTGTCCATTTGCTGTGCATTTTTCTGTCTGCTTGTCTCCCTTTATTGTGTCATCTTGCTGTACCAGCTCACCGTGCCGCATGGGCTGTCAGCTCACTGAGCCACACGGGCCAGCTTGCCTTCACCAGGAGTCCCCAGGAATCTAACCTGGGGCCTCCCATATGGTAAACGGGAGCCCAACCACTTGAGCCACATCCGATTTCGCAATTTTTGTAATCTTCTTGAGCCTCCATTTCCATACTTGTAAAATGGTGGCCTCAATATCCACCGTTAACTTAGGTGGTGATAATGAAGATCAAATGAGAAATGTGTGTGAAAATATTGTGTAAGCTTCATATTGTTATAAAGATATGGGAAATATTAAAGAAGTCTGGGTTCCTGCCCTCAGGTAGCTAAAGTAGTTGGTGATTTTATAATCTGTTATACAATTATAGGTATTGAAATATTTGAGAACTCAGTGCATGAAAAGTGACTCTATATAAAGTTTAAGGCAGCACATGATATCTGATTCTTCTTTCATTTGGGGCAAATTGGCTGGAAACCCCTTGTCCTTTTAGATCCTCCGTTTCTTTATCTGTAACTAGGAACCAGAATGCTGACCTGCCTCCTGAATGTGTTGAATGAATTAACTGCTTATGACTGAATAACATCCTCCATACAAGCATGTAAATGAAAAGTGTTCTCACTGATAATAAAGCAGATACTTTCTTGGAGTTGTCACGAGGATTAATGGCTTAATTGCGACAGTGCTCTGATATTCCTAGATGAAAAGTGCTGTAAAACTTTGAAGAGGACGGTTATCAAACAGCTTCTGCTTTGTTTCCTGAAAGAACAAATAAGACAATACTGATGTGCACATGTCTCTGCAAATCTTTCCCACCTGCTTTTAGAGCAGCAGGAATTTAGGTACAATACAATGAGAAGGGGACCTGTAACAGAGTAGTTAGGAATTTGTAACTTTTGTTCTGGGTTTAGATCAAGATGATTTCTTCAACGTTGCCAACAAATGTCATAACTGGGAATTAACCAGTGCAAAAACTTTCCTATTAATGAGGGCAAAGTCTAGTCTTTATAACTGCAAATTTCACCATCCCTGTGACTCTCTAATTTTCTACACTCCAGCCACACCAGTTTCCTGTCTTTTCCTTCCACTCTCCAAGATCTTCCTTTGCCTCTGGGCTTTGGTATGACAAGTCCTAGCTTTTCAAATGGCTGGGCATGGCTCACTTTTCCCTTCCAAATTTCAGATCATTTTCCCTTCTCAGAGAGATCTCTGATGACCACTCTCTCAAGGCTGTCCCTTCTCACCAACCCAGTTCCTTTCTGTCACATCAACATTTTAATTGGCATTAAGATTTATTGGTAAATCAGTTTATTTACTTGTTTAATTACATAATTTCTGTCTCCCTCCACTGTAATGTGAACACATGGTGTCAAAGGGTGTGTCTGCTTTATTCTCTGCTTTTCCCCACTTTTTAGTACATAGTCGTTGATCAGTGGAATTTTTTAAATGAATAGACTATTTATACTATTTTTGCCTTGATCAAAATTGTCCAACTGGCCATCAGTAAGGTAGGTTAATTTTGAACTATCTATATAGAAGCTTGGGGTGAAAAGCTTCCTTTTGGCAAAATTTCTATCAAATCATGAATGCCTAAGCAGTTAGATAAAAAGAATAAAAGATGATACTGAATTTGATAATATGAGACTTAAAATCTCTTTGCCCAACCTAAAGGGTGTATTGTTGACCTTTTGTTTTCCCTGTACTTGATTTTGTGATTATTCTCTCTGGGAATTTTGGTCCTTGAGAAATGCAAAAACTAGGGTATATTAATGTCCTAGATCAGGGGTCAGTTGGCAAAGTAAGAATTGCAGTTAACTGCCTGTTTTTGTAAATAAATCTTTATTGGAATATTGCTTTGCTCATTCCTTATGTATCGTTTATAGCTCTTTATGAGCTAAAGTGGCAGAATTGAACCCACAAAAGCCAAATGTATTTCCTATCTGGCCTTTACAGGAAAAGTTTGCTGACTCCTGTCCTAGCACTTTGTTTTCCCAACTCTCTGAGAGCTTGAAAAAGTTACAAGCCCTGTCAAGTATGTAAATTTGATCCAAGGAGGTGTCAGTAGCAGGTTCTCTGTGACGGAGTTCTGTGCTATAATTTTCTGCACTGTTAAGAACAAGGAGGTAAATAAACATTAAAAAAAAAAAAACTAAGCTAGCAAGCCAGAAAACCCTCTTTAAGATATCCTCAGGGTACACTTGGAGAGTTTCATTGCAAAAGGAACTTTGAGTAAATGAAATGCTGTAATTGTGTTTTGGTGACAACTTTTATTTATAGGAAGGAGACCAGTTTTTCATCATGCAGACTGGAGTCTCTGGTTTTAGAATGGAGAATTCGAAGATGAGAGAGGGGAAGACGTTGGCCCACTTTTAATAACAAAGCAATTTGTTAATTATAATAAAAATGTATTTATTATGGTGTGTCTACTGTGTAAGCCATGGATTGGGCTAGGTCATGTGCCATGTCTTATTCTTATAGCAGCCTCCGGGGCAGGAATTATTTCAGTTTTACAGAGAGAAGCTCCTGGGCTCAGAGGACTTGAGTAACTTGTCAAGATCCCGTAGGAGGTAAGAGGTGGCATCTATAATCCATGTCGATTTGCTCTTCCCCAGGAGAGGAACAATGAGAGAAATAGGGGCTGTGCTTTAAAAACAAAAGGCAGAACTTCCTCCCAAAAGAAAACGTTAATTATCACATCCTTCCCTTGTGAGTGACCCCAAACCAGGGTTCCCAGGCATGTGCCACTGAGTCTCTTTGGCTTTGAGCAAGGAAGGCAAACCAACCTTCCCCACTGGATTCCTAGATCTTTCATATGGAGAAGTACAGTGCTACTTTGATAGAAGGGGGACAGGAACTAGAAGAGAGAAGTGCTTTCTCTAGCACTTACCTGTAAATTTGAAATGCTTTTGCAAAGTCGGCTACCTGCAAGTTTTTAAGGTGAAACACACTTTCCTTTGCATTTTCTTTGCAAAGACAGCTTGTGAGAAAAGTCTCCTTTCAAACATTCCATGACTGGTCAAAGAGGCAGGAAGGAGGTATTAAAGATTTCAGCACTGTCAGAAGCTTCAACCAATACGAGTGCTTCCGTCATTCACAGGAGGGCTTGCTCAATATTTCTTGTGTCCCTTGCTTTCACCCTGACAGCTTCTAAGTCTCAGGAGACTTGGGGATTTTTCTTTATCTTTTTATTTCCTCCTCAAAGTGTATGTATTTATGGGGCGACTACTGGGGGGGGGCGGGGAGGAGACTACCAAGGAGAAGGTTGGGGAGACCCTTCTTTTCATTTGAAAAGAAAAAGGGTTGAACAATTTTTGTGCCTTTTTGGCTGCTCTTTATTAAATTTTAAATGAAAATATTGGCAATTTGTTCAGCCTTTCCCCCCTTGTTAATATTTAAAAGCATTCAATTAAGATTTTCTAATGCGTCTAAAGAGCTAAACTGTCCTATGGTATTAGAAAAATATTATACATATAAATAAAATACGTCAAAGCATTAAAAAGCTATTACACACACTGAACATAAAATGGCAGAATAATGATGGATCCCGCCATGCAGGAAACATATTCAAAAATATTATCTTCCTGGTAATGAAATGCCATCCGTTTCATTTTAAGCTAAATACGTTAGACATATCAGTGGAGTCTGTGCTGACACAGCAGTGAGTTGAAATTGAAAATCTGAAATTATATATATGATTGGACACAGTGTTAAAGTAATTTATAGGAAAAACCACGAATGTGCTGGGTCTGCACCTTCTGGTGAACTCATTTTATAGAATCAGATAGAGGAAAAGTCTACCATTTCTAATGTGCAGTTAGAATGGCAGCCCGCCAGGGCTCCAATATATTCAGTATAAAAAGGGAGACGACAGACAGAGACTGGAAGAGGGTGGGGGGTAAGAGGTAGGGAGGGGGGAGCAGCCAGGGAAGGGTTGGGGGTGGATGGCTGGGGGTGGGAGATGGAGACAGGCAGAATAACAGGGCTGGCAGGCTTGCTTCAAATTACAACAATTCTGCATAAGCCATCAAGAAAATGGCATTCGTTTTCATTGCTCTGACCTAATGGGATCTAGCGATTGTAGGAGCTGTATTAGCTATCAAGGCAAGTGGGAGATAACGGGACAACCTGTGTGGGGACAGGTTGCAGCCAGGCTGTGGCTGGATGCGCTGTGACACCACTCGCAGTGATAGTCAAGCCCCTTGTGGAGATCGTCTGACCCCAAAAGTTCAGGTGGGCATCCACAGAGTGCTGACAGGAAAGGAGATGACAGATTGCACTCAGACCCACTTGTATCGCCTGTCTGTCTGACTATCGCCTTGTCCTACTTTTTTCTTCTCCTTTTTCAATGCTGTGCATGTTTGGCCACCAAATGCAGTGGGAAGTGGGGTAAGCTAGGGATGAGGTAAAAAACAAGGCTGTAATTTTGTGTGAAGTTGTGTGACGAACTGGTACCCTGATGTGTTTTTCCTCTTTCATTTATATCCATAATCCTGCTTGAAATCTGGATTATTTATTCATCCTGGGCTGGTCTCCTCCTGGAACGCTAGGGAGTCACTTCAGTGAATTTTCATTTGGTGGCAGTACTGGTTGAGGTAGAAGTGGTCTATTTTCTCCAGAAGGGTCTTTTCTAACCTTTTCTGCTTTTTAAAGGAAAGAAAGGAAGTGTGGAACATGAAATAAAGAAGGATGTTTTTCATCCTGTAGTAGCCAATTAACTCTAAGGAGAATGTAGGGAGAACTGTTGCTGCCCTCAAGTGATATTGAGAAAAAATATCACCACACCCTCGGTTTATCTTATTCTACCTCTTTCCAAACAGCCTGAGGATTTTCAAAGCCTGATGTAACTGGAAGAGTAAAATTAATGATATCTAGAATGCATGTGGCATTTTCTTACTAAGCACTCAGCGTGTTTCCTATTTATCTTAACGGCAATAGTAGTTAGTTATTGAGGATATCCTCTATGCTGGACACAGGGCTAAGTGCTTCGCTGCATGGTCTCAAGGCATCATGAACTAGGTGCTGTTATTTTTCCCACTTTGGAGATGAAGCAACTGAGGCTGACAGAGGCCTGGTGACCTTTTCCAAGGTTACAAAGGTAATGGGTGCCACAAGTTACAAACTGTCTTTCTGATTTCAAACCCCAATCTCCAAACTCCTCAAAGTCAAGGTAAGGCAAGAATTTTCTGCCCCATTTAGCAGCCATTGAAATGGATGAATGTAGGGTTGAATGACTTGCCCTGGTCCTGAACTCAGGTTTCAAGGAATTCTTCTCTGAACCCTCCAACTAACAGCTAGCTCTTATAACATCCTATACCTTTCTTTAGAGTTTTTGGCATGGAGTTTAATTTCTATCTATATGTTTGCTTATTATTGTCTGCACTAGATGGTAAACTCATGAGCAGGGTAATTGCATCTATTTTGCTTACTGTTGTATTTGTAGGACTTAGGACAATGCATGGCACTCAGCAGGTGCTCACTAAAAGTTGGTTGGATGGATGGAAGAATGGATAGATGAAATTTAATTGATAATCTGTAAGAGATGTAGGACTGGAAACTAGGTTTCCTAACTTTCAGGTCATCTTCTAGAATACCTATCATTTCTAAAGTGTACCTGTTGTTATGGAGGTCCTTGCCAGAAAAGGAGATAAAGTCAGAGGATTTTAAATTTGCAGGAAGACTAAATAGGACATCTAGTCTACCTTTCTACCAGAGGCTAAATATAAATATTTTTTAGCTCTTTAGTTTCTGCTTAGATACTTCTTGGAGTGGGGTGCTCACAATCTCACAAGACAACCTGTTTCATTACTTCATAGCAGGGGTTTGTGACGGCATTTTTATAAAGAACCAAATCAACTCCTGAATTGTCACCACATTGGTCTTTGGTTCTCTGGAGCGCCACACATCAGGCCTTTTTACACCTACACAGACAGTCCTTCAAATGTGTGAAGACAGCTATCATGTTTTACACTTGTTTTTCTTTTGCAGGCTATATATGCCCAGTTCTTTCAGTTTTTCCTTATATGAAAAGGTTTCTCGGCATAATACCATCCTGGTCATCTGGATGGTCAATGTCCCCTTTAAAATATTCAGTACAATTAAAATATTGAACATTGTATTCCAAATGTGATGGAATCTCTCTGTGATTATTGTTTACTGTCACCTGAACATCTTAATGCTGTGAATGCAGTCCTATATTATGTATGTTTTTATAGCAGCCAGACCAGGCTTTTGAGCCATATTAAGTTTATGGCCAGCTAAAACATATTGGTTCAATTCATTCATTCACTCAAAATATTTCTTTAGCCCCTACTATATGCTAGGTTCTGGTCACACATTGGTAATAAGATGACTGAGACATGATTTCTGTGCCAAGAACCTGCCGATCTATTGGGTAATGCAGACAAGTTTAGAATTATTGTATTCTTCAATCATAAGATGCATATTTTAAAATATTTTGTCACTTTTAGAATCATTATGCATTTTATAACTGATGGGCAGTGTTAATACAGCATTTTCTGTATTATATCCCATTTATAAACCAATGGTGTTTTAAAAACAGTTTTATAACTGAGGGAACTTGGCAAGTGCAGTAACATAAACCTGTCTGAAGACGCATGGGCCAGGTGAAGGCATGATACAAAGGAAGGATGATCATTTCTGCTTAGGCTGGACAGGGAGTGTGTCACATAAGAGAAAATAAATGTTTTTACACCCTGAGGGATGAGCCAGGGTTTGCCCCACCATGGCAAGAAGCTTTCAAGGGAAGGGGAAATGTGACCGTAGAGCCAGGCAGAGAAGCTGGGAGGCCATTTACTATGAGAATAGTAGGGAGAACACTGTGCCTCCCTGTTTAGAACAGAAACACTTCCCTCCTTACACAGAGTAAGGTGACGAATGTCATAAGAGGCATGTATAATTGCTATAAAGGTTCATGAATTAAAAACAAAAGTGTGTGTCTTAGTTTGCCAGTCTTTGTTTGGTGTGACATACCGCACAATGGGTAGGGTTAGACAATGGGAAGTTGTCTCATGGTTTTGGAGGCTAGAGGTCCAAAATCAAGGCATTTAGCAAGACCTTGCCCTCTCCTTGAAGTCAGCATTCAGCATTCAGGTGCTGGCTTGCTGCAATCCTTGGGGTCTTTTGGCTTGCATCTCTGTTCCCATTGTGTGGAGATGCCCTTGACCTCCTGTGTTTCTCAAGTCTGCGTCCAGATTTCTTCTGCTTATTAAGGACTCCAATAATATTGATTAAGGCCCATCCTGGTTTAGTTGTGTGACACCTTAAGTAAAAATATATTCAAAAGATCCTATTTACAAATGCAGAAATGGATTAAGATTAAGAACATGTCTTTGTTTGGGTACATGATTCAATCTACCACAGGGGTCATCTACTTGGAGTCATAAGAAGAGAAATCTGGAAAGATATTGTGAATTGGCATCCAAGGGAAGAATCTGTAATGTACCTTAAAAGAAAGGTAAGTTTTCAGAGAAGGTGGGGAAAGGGCTTTCCAGGGAGAGCAATCAGCCTAGCAATGGAAGAGATTAGAGTGTGGGCAATTGCAAGCCATCTAGTTTGAATGGAGCTTAGCATGCCGAGAAGTGAGAAGGGGTAACTCAGGATATATGGAGGAGACCTGAGTGTCCAGATGGAACATTCCATGGTTCTTTCTAAATCCAAGTGGATGAGAACTCAACTTGTTTGGACTTGGAAACCTTGGGTTTCAGTCTGGAATGTATGGTGATAACACATTGGCTCTTTCTTTAATCTTTTTTTTTTTTTTTTCATTAAACATTGTGAACTTACAAAACAAACATGATAACATCATACAGGGCTCCCACACATCACCCCACCACAAATACTTTGCATTGTTGTGAAACATTTGTTAACAAATTATGAAAGAGCATTGTCAAAGTATTACTACTAACTGTAATCCGTATCTTACTCCCCTATACTCTTTTTTAAAGATTTATTTATTTACTTTTATCCATTTTTATCCCCCCCCCCATTTTTGCTGTTTTTGTGTCCATTCGCTGGGCAACTCTCTGTGTCTGTTTCCTGCCCTCTCTTCTCATCCTTCTCCTCCTGTCTTCACTGGGATTCAATCCTCAGAACCTCTGATGTGGGAGAGAGGTGTCCTACCTTAGTTCCTGGTTTTATGGTGTGTGTAGTCTTGGCTCTCCCTTGTGTCACTGTCCAGTTACGTCATCATCTTGCTGCGTGGCTCGCGGGGCCTGACGGCACACCTGCGCATGGGGCTTGATGGTGTACCCACGCGCAGGTTTTGGGGGGCTCACCCGCTCATGAGGCCTGGCGGCCTGTGCGCTTTGTATGTTTTTCTTTTTTTCATTTTTACTGGGAGGTCCTGTGTATCGAATCCAGGTCCCTCCATATGGGAGATGGACACCCAACCATTTGAGCCACATCTGCCCCCCTGCTGTATCTCTTAAGGTTGACCAAAGACACCTAGAGTTACAGTCATTTCCTATACAGGATGGTCATATAATAAATCAGGCTTGGTTTATCACCAGCATTCTAAAAACCAGAACTAGGGAGAAAAACTAGGTCTGGGGACACATGCATGGTTTCTAATATAGTGAATGTTTAGCCTACCCTGATTATCACAAAATCAGGACAGTGAGAATATTCACATCTTTCTTTAATCTTGATTTAGCTTTACTTTAAGTAGAAACACATGGAGTGTTCCCATTTACCAAAAGTTGAAGAGTTGGGAGAGGGAGATGGATGAAGGCAATAAATTATCATGGTAGGAATTTTGATTGTGGCTCCAGTAAGGTCTTGTTTTGTGCCATTTTCTTGTCTGACAGTTTGAATTTAAGGCCCTGCTTTTGGCATGTCTTTCCTTCCACAATTCCTAATTTAAACAGATTTTTTTTCCTTTTGCTCATTAGGGTTTGCTCAACACTTCCTACATAGTTGCCTTCCTATGATGCAGAACTTTGCATTTACCACAGTCAAACTTAATTGTGTTGGCTTTGACCGAACATTCTGTCCTGTCCTGATCTCTTTGATCATGAACCTTTCATTTAGCATATCACTTATCCCTCTCACTCTTTTAAAAAGTTGTGGCAGCATATATATAATATAAAATTTCCCATTCTTAACCATTTTAAGTGTATAGTTCAGTGGCATTAATTACACTCACAATGTTGCTACTATCACCAACATCATCACCCAAAAAAGAAACTCTGACCATTGAACAATAATTCCCCATTCTTCCCTCTCCTGGCACTTGGTAACCTCTAATCTACTTTGTCTCCATGAATTTGCTTATTCTAGATATTTCATAAGTGGAATTATACAATAATTGTCCTGTGTCTGGCTTATTTTACTTAGCATAATGATTTCAAGGTTCATCCATGCTGTGGGATCTGTATTTCGTTGCTTTTTATGGCTGAATAATATTCCATTGTATGTATATAACCTCCCACTTTTTTTATATTAAAATTTTATAATTATGTTTTTACATCTTAATCCAAATCATTGATAACAAGTGTCCAAAAAAATAAAAAATAAAAAAGACAACCAAGTAAAGATGTCTGCAGCACTCATCTGGAAATGTGGCTAAAATTTGACTCTGTGAGTATGAGCGTTTGTGTGTTTTCATCCACCACAAAGTTACCCTCTTGGAGTCCTTATAAAATATGTTGCTGATATCAATACAAACTATTCATTGCAAGCTTCCAAACAACTTGAAAATTCTAACAAGAAGGAAATGGGGTTCATGTGGTCTAGAGATATGACTGAAAATTGTTCTGCAACATAAACTCTTTGCTTCCAGAAAAACTCTTTCCTCTGACCTAGCTCCTTATGGTGCCATGCAGTCTGAAATCCATCCATATCAATTCTCTTTTACACAGTTGCAGCACCCTCAGACACTGTTCCTCTCTATGGCTGAACTTTGATGAAATGTACCCACTAGCCATTGGCTGTCCAGGAAGCCATCCAGCATTCCATTCTTCCAGACCAGAGGGAAATGTCCTTCCCGGGAAGGCAGAATCTGGTTTCCATTTCAGGTCTGCTTTTCCTTGCTAAACTCACCAGTATCAGTTCTTCATATCACCATTTAAGTGCTAAGTACTGAATTTCCTACTTCTATGAAACTAGTTTTGATTAAAAAACAGATTTTTATATAGTGTTTTGTGTGTGTGGGTGCATGTGTAGGGAGTCACAATTTTTAAAAGTATACCCTAGGGCCTGGCTAGATAGCTCAGTGGATAAAGAGCGCGCTGGGGTACCACATGGGAGACCCCGGGTTCGGTTCCCGGGGACCTCTCCAAGCGGGCAGACAGCCTTGAGAAAGGCAAGCCGCCATGGGTGGGGCAAAAGCCGCCGTGGGCAAGGCAAAAAGCCTCCACGGGCAGGGCGGAGCCCCCACGGGCATGGCAAAGTCACCCGTGAAAAGCGGAGCTGCTGCCTGCGAAGCGGAAGCAGGCAGCCCGCAAAAACATGGAGGACTGATGCCCGCAAAACATGGAGCGGAGCCGCCCGTGAAAACGGAATGGAGCCACCCACGAACAGAGCGAGCCGCCGCTGCGGAGGGCCAACTCGGTGCGTCACCGCAAAGACAGGGGGAGACAAGAAGTGAACATAGAGAAACACAGAAGAATGGACACACAGCAAGAGCAAGTGGG
>PVKH010015722.1:0-15968 GCA_004027955.1 Chaetophractus vellerosus
CTGACTATTCAGCTAAACCAGGTATCAGCAAATATTTTCTATAAAGTATATAGGGAAGCAGATATGGCTCAAGCGCTTGAGCTCCCGTCTACCATATGGGAGATCCAGGGTTCGATTCCAGGGGTCTCCTGGTGAAGGTGAGCTGGCTTGCCCGGCAAGCTGGCTCAAGCAGAGAGCTGGCCCATGCAGAGTGCTGGCCCATGCAGGAGTGCTGGCCCTCACGGAGAGCCAGTGCAGCAAGGTGATGCAACAAAAAGAGACACAGAGGAGATACAATGAGAGGCACAGCAGACCAGGGAGCTGAGGTGGTGCAGGGGATTGAGTGCCTCTCTCCCACTCTGGAAGGTCCCAGGATCGGTTCCCGGTGCTGCCTAAGGAGAAGATAAGCAGACACAGAAGAACGTACAACAAATGGACACAGAGAGCAGACAGCAAGCACAAAAACAATGGGGTGGGGGCGGGAGGAGAAATAAATAAATCTTTAAAAACATAAATTAAAAATTAAGTATATAAGTATTTTAGGCTTTGCAAGCCATAAGTTGTCAGTTGCAACTACACATCTCTACTGCTGCAGCATGAAATCAGCGTAGACAATAAGTAAACAAATGGGTGTGACTATGTCCCAATAATATTTGGTTTTCAAAAACAGATGGTGGCCACATTTGGCAGGAGGGCTGTGGCTTGCACAACCACTCAGATAAACCTTTAGCAACTGCCCATGAGTTACTGTAGAGCCATAGTTCTGGTCTTCTGTCAGTCCAAACAAAGTGGAAAACCAAATGTTTTGCTTGAACTCCTGCCCACTGGAAGGATTCCCCTTCACCAAGGTCCTTCAAGGCACCCCCTGAATGGGGCTGTTGCTGCAGGCATTCACTTCCAGTCAATGCGGGAAGATTTGCTCAACCATCCGTTAACCAGGTCTGAGATTTTTTTTTCTCCTCAATCAAATGCTTGGGAGGCTTTCCCCATGAGGCTACAGGTGTGGATCAAAGGAGACAAGGCACTGCTCGGGCAAGTTCCTCACGCTCAAGCACATTCCCATTGATGACAGGTCGCTGCCACGCATGCTGACCTACGGTTAGGAGTCCAAGGACACCCACCTTCTCATCAGACACTCTAGAGGATGCTGAGGTGTTCAACAAGGTCCCCACCTTCAGGACAGAGGAGCTCATTCCCCAGCTGCTGAGAGCGCTGCCTGCTGACGGCTCCCGGCTGAGTCACTCTGAGCCTGGCGTCAGCAGCAGGGAGCCACCTCACAAAAAGATGCGACTCTGCCCTGGGGGAAGCCTGCAGCCAACGACTGGTCGGTGCAGGGGTACAGTGGTCGGACTCCCTTGCCTCAAACAGGGACATCACTGATGAGCCAGCCCCGTTCCAGAGCTCCCCGTGGAGCTTCATCATAGTTCAACGTCTCCCTCTGCCTAATTGCACCTCCTTCATTCCCTTACAGGTGTTATTTTCAAGAGTATCACTGGGTCTGCTGGGTCATAAGGCCCAAACGAAGAGCAGCTTGCAGCACAATCTGAACTTGCTGCAGTCTTCTCTTGATCTGGTCTCCACTCAAAATTGGCACCTTCTGGGTTACTCAGTAAGTGCATTGGAGTAGGTCCTAGTTTGCCACAAGGCTGCTGAAGCAAAGTACCAGAAATGGGATGGTTTTTATAATGGGGGTTTTATTTGGGGTAAAAGCTTCCAGTTCTGAGGCCATGCAATGTCCAAATCAAAGCACTATTAAAGATGCTTTCTCACCAAAGTCAGCTACTGATGATCCTGGCGTCCTGCCACATGGTGATCAGGTATGTGGCTCGTCTTCTCAGCCTTGAGCTGTTCCATGGGCCTGGCTCCTTGGGAACCTCTTTCCATGCCTCTGTGCTCTGCTGGTTCCAGACTCCTGGCCTCTCTCAGCCTTTCTGGGCTTCTCTGCCTTTCTGCAGCTGTAGGCAAACCTGGAGTCCTCTTTCTCACATGGCCAGGACAAAAGGGCAGAGCTCCCTTTTCCTGTGTGTGTGTGTGTGTCTCTCTCTACATCTCCATTTATATAAAGCTCCAGCAAGAGGGCGGAGACCCAACTTGAGTCATGCCTCACTGACTTAGTCCAATCAAAAGCAATCTAATTGGGAAGTGGATGTGGCTCAAGTGGTTGAGCGCCTGTTTCCCACATGCAAGGTCCTGGGTTCAGTTCCCAGTGCCTCCTAAAAACAAAAAAACAAACAACAAGCAACACAAATGAAAAAACTAACTCAGGGTTGCCAATGTGGCTCAGTAGTTGAGCTGAGCACCGGCTTTCCACATACAAGGTCCTGGGTCAATCCCTGGCCCCAGAACCAAAAAAAAGGCAATCTAATCAAGTAATCTACAGTGACTCTAATGCAATCAAAGGAATAGATTAAAGAACATAATCTTTTTTGGGTTATTCACCAAATCCAAACTGTCACAGAGTAACATACTCAAATGTGGTTGTGGTTGTATGTTGCCTCCAAAATCCAAAAAACAAAATTTCCATTCTTTTTGTAGTACGTGGTACAAGGTACCATGCAACTAACTTATCTTTCACCTTGGAGGGAATAGCTTGACATGCTCCAGACCTTTGGTTCCCCACAAACCTCACTGAGGTAGCAGGCCCTGAATTTTTATAAAGTTATTCTCCCCATCTCATTTGCATATGTTTTACTGAAGTACCTAAAAAGTACTTGCTACTTCCTGTTCCAATCAGCATTAACATCATCAGGGTACTAGAACAATGGGATGATCAAGGTCTCTGTTGACTACACTGTGGCAGAAAGTAGGAGAGTTGACATGGCCCTGAGGCTAGACTGTGAAGGCGTCAGTTAAAAGCAAACACCTTTAGAGGTCTTTGCAAATCGGTGTAGAGAAAAAGGCACTGGGTGGGTCAACAGCTGCATGCCAGGTACCAGGGGTGTGTGATTTTGCTCCAGCAAAGATACTGCACCTAGAACAGCAGGTGCAATTGGAATCACTACCTGATTCTGTTTATAGCAACACTCAGTCATTCTCCAAGATCCACCACCTTCTTCACAGACCAAAAAGGCAAGATAAATAGGGATGTGATTGATATCGTCTCCCCTGCAACCTTCAAGTCTTTGTGGTGACACAAATTCTGAAAACCTGCCCAGGAACCTGCCATTGCTGTGGTTTATTAGCTTACAGGGAGGGGAAGCTCCAAGGGCTCCTATGTAGCCCTTTCTACCATAACGCCCCTCACTTTGCAGGTCAGGGAGCCAAGGTACAGATTTTGCCCTTTGCCAAGAACGTCTATTCCAAGTGTACGTTCATGACCCGGAGAAATAACCACAGGGTAAGTCCCCAGACCTACTGGGCCCACAGAGATTTGAACTTGGGTCAAAATTCCTCCATTTACCACCTGACCATCTGTTTTGGTCAGCCACAGGCGTGCCTTTTGAAATACACCAAAATTGGTCAATCTTTATAAAGGGTATTTATTTGGGGTAGAAGCTTACAGTTACCAGGCCACAAAGCATAAATTTCTTCCCATACCAAAGTCCACGTGTTGGAGTAAGATGGCTGCCGACGTCTCCAGGGTTCAGGCTTCCGAGTTCCTCTGTTCCCGGGGCTGCGTTTCTCTCCGGGCTTAGCTTCTGTTTCCTTCACGAGTTCAACTGTAGACCATGAGGCTTTCTATGCTTTGCGTCTCTCCACAAGGCCAGCTGTAGACTCTCGGGCAAACGGCTCACTCCAACATCAGAACTGCTTCTCAAATCTCCAAATCTCCTGCTTCTCTCAATCTGCTTTTCTCAATCTGCCCCTTGTCTAGCCTTTTATACTTGAGACCACGCCCACCGAGGGGTGGGGCTCAACGTCTCACTGACGTGGCAGTTAACACCCTAATCATAACTTAATCATGCCCAGATGAACAGATTAGTTTACAAACATAATCTAATCTATATTTTTGGAATTCATAATTAAATCAAACTCAAACCATTACACCATCATAAGCCATACTTTAACTGGTGCTCTACAATAAGGAAAAATAAAGAAAAGATGAAAGGGAGAAAGGCTCCACAAAATAGCAAACAGCATAAGACTGGACCGAAGGAAAAGAAAGAACCAATGCAAAAAGACCAATATGGCTTTTATGTTAAACCCCAGACTGAACCCACAGAAAAGCTCAAGGTCTCAATCCTGGATGCTAGAATCATCTCCCTCATACCCCTCCCCCATTCCACCCCAGATCAATTCATCAGAATCCCCGGGAGTGGGACCTGAGCAGCAGTTATTTCAGAAGCTCCCCAGGTGATGCCAGTGTGGCTGGAACTACAGCAGTAGAGGAATCATAGATGGAAATAAAACAGTAGAAGCATAGCTCACTGCTGCAGAGACAGAAGTAGCAGAAAATAATGTGCCTGCTGCCACGTAGAAAAAACACATATTACCAGGTCCTGGAAAATTCAAAAGCCCATGGAAAAGACACACTGCTGCCCATGGGCCTCTGGGAATCCAGGCTCCAGAAGCATCTGCAGCTGCTTTGGATCAGGCATATGCCACAGTGATTCTCCAGCTGTGGGCAAGGGGACTTTGGAAGCTGGATGCCCAGGCCTGGGGAGTTCCAGAGAAAGCCTCAGCTGCTGGAGGCTCCATGACCCAGAGCTAAAGGCTCCCCACAGATCTCGCTGAGGATGGAGAAACTCAGAAGAGTGAGAAGCTAGTCCTGTAGAAAATCAAGGCCAGAGTTCAGACAAGAGCCTGCAAAATGTAGGGGGGATCCTTTCACAAGAAATTAAGGGGTTTTGAATATGCAGGATGTACACAAGTCCAGCCTAAGGAACCAAACAGAAACACTGGAATTGAAGAACACAATGATTGAAAAGAAAAATTCCCTAGAGAGCTTTGACAGCAGATGGGAGCTGGCAAAAGGAAGAATCAATGAACTCAAAGACAAGACAATTAAATGAGGAATAGAAAGAAAAAAGTATAAAAAGAAAGTGAACAGAGTCTAGGAGACCTGAGCGATACCAAGAAGTATACAAATATATACGTTATGGGAGTCCTAGGAGAAGGAAGGAAGGGAGGGAGGGAAGAAAGAAGGGAGGGAAGGAGGGAGGAAGGAAAAGGGGCAGAAGGAATATTAAAATAAATAATGGCAGAAAACTTCCCAAAGTTAATAAAAAGATATGAATGTGCACATCCAAGAAGCCAACAAACCCCAAACAGGATAAATTTGAAGAGACCCACACCCAGGCACATAGTCAAGCAGCCAAATGCCAAGGAAAAGGAGAGAGTTCTAAAAGCAACATGTTAGGGGCCGGCTCGATAGCCCAGTGGATAGGGCACCGGCATACCACATGGGAGGCCCTGGGTTCGATTCCCGGGGACCTCTCCTAGCGGGCAGACCGCCTTGAGAATGGCAAGCCGCCATGGGCGGGCCGGAGCCGCCGTGGGCAGGGCAAGAAGCTGCCACGGTCAGGGCAAGAGCCGCCACGGGCAGGGCAAGAAGCTGCCACGGTCAGGGCAAGAGCCGCCACGGGCAGGGCAGGTCGCCCGCGGATGGAGCGCAGCCAGCCACCCGCGAACTGAAGCAAGCGCTGGCCGTGAACGGACGCAGAGACCGCCCACAAGCGGGGAAAGCCGCGCCTGCGCAGTGACCACTCTCGGCGCGTCGCCGCAGTGGGGGGAAGGGGAGATATGTAATAAAAAATAAATAAATCTTTAAAAATAAAAAATAAATAAAAATTAAAAAAAATAAAAGCAACATGTTATATACAAGGAGTCCCAATAGATTAAATACTGCTTTCTCATCAGAAACTACGGAGGCAAGAAGGCAGTGAGACAAAATATTTAAAGTGCTGAAAGAAAACAGTTGCCAACCTGGAATTTTATACCTGACGAGGCTGTTTTTCAAAAACAAGGGAGAGATTAAGACATTCCCCAGAAGTTGGGGGAGTTCATCACATTAGACCTGCCCTACAAGCAATACTAAAGGAAATTCTTCAAAATGAAAGAAAAGGACACTAGACAGTGGAACAAAGCAGCACAAAGAAAGGAAGACCTCTTTTAAGGGTAACCACATGGGTGATTATAAATGCCAGTTAAATTGTGTTGTAGTATGGATATGTAACTCTACTTTTTACTTCTTACAGGTTCTAAATGCAAATGCATAAAAATTCATGATAAATCTGTGGTTTAGGTCATACAATGTATAAATATGCAATTTGTAACAAGTAAAACAAAAGGTAGAGGGACAAAGGGGTATAATAACAGTGTATGTATGTGCTTCAGAAGTTAAGTTGGTATGGCAGTTTGAATTTGGTGACTCCCAAAAAGAGAAAGATTGTGTGTTTGAAGTAATCCACTCCTGCGGGTGTGAGATCCTTTTGACTGGACTATGACAGTGAGGCATGACACAGGCTGAGTATCCTCCCTCTTGCTGGGTTTGATATAAACAGAGATCCAGAGACAGACAGAGACACAGAAAAGGAAGCTGCCATATTTGATCCCGCAATGCGAAAGAACGGAGCCCGGTTTTACCCACAACTAAGCTGCAAGGAGAGAAGCCCCCCGAGAGACTCAAAAAGCTGAGGCCCAAGGAGAGATGAGCCATATGCCTGAAGCCTGCAGCTGAACTCGGGAAGAAAGTGAAGCAGTCGAGACTGATAGAGGAGCCTTGGAAAGAGACAAGCCCTATGCCTGGTTGGTCACAGCTGGGCTCCGAGAGATGGTGCACCTGGAAGGGAAGGCAGAGTCCTTGGCAGAGATTGGCACCATCTTGATTTGCCACATAGCCAGACAACAGGATCAACAGTAGTTGACTTTGGTGAGAAAGCACCTCTGATGTTGCCTTGATTTGGGTATTTCACAGCCTCAGAACTGTAAGCTTTTACCCTAAACAAATCTCCTTTATAAAAGCCAACCCATTTCTGGTACTTTGCATCAGCAGCCCTTTGGCAAACAAAAAATTTAACCTCTACTATAGAGTTAAGATGTTAAATTTAAGCAAAGAAAATATCTGATAAATAAATATAGAAAGAAATGAGAAGGGACTCAAAATAGTACACTACAAAAAAATTAAATAAATATGAAAGTAGGCATTAACAGAAGAATTGAGGGGCAAAAAGGTATAAGACTTACAAAGACGAATAGGAAAATGACAGGAAAAAGGCCTGCATTATCAGTAGCTATTCTAAATGTTAAATGGATTAAATTTTATAGTCAAAAGGCAGAGATTGGTAGAATGGATAAAAAAGCACGACCCAACTATATTCTGTTTACAAGAAACCCACATTAAATTCAAAGACGCCTGTAGGTTGAAAGTGAAAGTGTGGAAAAATATATACCATGTAAATAATAAACAAAAGAAAGCTAGGTAGCTATACCAATATCATATAAAATAGACTTTAAGTCAAAAACTGTTATAAAAGACAAACAAGATTATTATATACTGATAAAAAGTTCAATTCAACAAGAAGACATATTTATAAATATATATATGCACCAAATTGCAGAGCTCCAAAATATATGAAGCAAATATTGACAATTTTGAAGGGAAAAATAGATGGTTCTACATTAATACATCTCTTCATTTTTTTTAAAGAAAGCCATTTTCTAAGATTGATGATTTGCTGAATTAATCAACTAATCACAAAATGTGACCTTTATCCTATTTTATTTTTTTAAAGATTTATTTATTTTTTAATCCTGCCACCCCACCCCAAAATGGCTCCCTTGTCTGGCCACTCACTGTCTGCTCGCTGTGTCTGCTTGTCTTCTCTAGGAGGCACCGGGAACTTTTCATAGACTTTTTTTTTTCCATTGTTTTTTTTTCCCTTTTGGCTATTTTTTTTTTAAGATTTATTTTGTTTATTTCTCCCTCCCCCCTTTGTTGTTGTTTGTGCTCACTGCCTGTTCTCTGTATGCATGTCTTCTTTCTTTTCTTTTCTTTTAGGAGGCACTGGGAACCGAACCCAGGACCTCCCATGTGGGAGGGAGGCACCCAATGGCTTTGAGCCACCTCCACTGTCACTTGTTGTGTCGCTCATTGTTTCCTTGTTGTGTCTCTTTTTTATATCATCTCTCTGCATCACCTTGTTGTTGCGCCACCTCTCTGCACCAGCCCTCTGTCTTGCTCATCTTCTTTAGGAGGAACCGGGAACCAAACCCAGGACCTCCCATGTGGTAGGTGGGTGCCCAACTGCTTGAGCCACATCTGCTTCCCATCACTCTTTTTCTCCTAAAGGCATCCCGTGCAGGTGCGGCAGCTTCCTATGGAGCTGGAAGACTGGCCCACCCTCTCCCTCGGGTGGAGGAAGATGGCTTCCCCAGCCCCCCAAGCTACACAGTACAGTTTTTTTTATTGTTAAGCTGTAACATACATGGTTTAATACAAAAAAAAATTTAATCAAGTGAAAAGTAATAAACTGAACAATAAACACTCAAAACAAAATATTTTCCATTGGAAACACGTTAAGATCGTTAAGATGAATACGGGGTTTCATTGCCATCTTACTGCAATTTTCTTATGTGTAACTAGCCTACATACCCCGTGTTTTCTGTAATCATGCAGATCTGAATGGAAGTTTGAATGATTAAATAAATGAAAAGTCCGTTTACTGCAGAGAATCATTTCACAAGGCAACCAAACTGGGTCTAGAGAAGAAAATTGTTCAAGAAATTCTCCGCGTATTTGGGTTCATTTTAGAATCCATGAACCTTAAGCTGTTCCTCCTTGACAATGCCAACCTCCAAGAGAAACTGGGAAATGTTTTTCTTTGGCCACCTTGCAGCTGAATAAAGTCTCCGTACTCAGGATGTTCAATCACAGGAGACAGAGGAGAGAGACAAGCCATCTATCTGATTGCCCACAGCTGAGCTCAGGGAGGATGCGCTTGGAGGAGGAGGGAGAGACTGGCCTCCGTTTTGCCTGGCCACGTGGTGAGACAGCAGCTCTGATAATGCCTCAATCTGGACATTTTTGCAGCCTCAGAACTATAAGTTTTTACCCTAATAAATTCCCACTATAAAAGCCAACCCACTTCCGGTATTTTGTATTGGCAACCTTTAGCAAACTAAAACAGAAATTGGTGCCAGGGGAGTGGGGTGCTGCTATGCAAATACCAAAAGTAGTGGAGCAGTTTTACAAATGGGTTAGGGGGAGCTTTGGGATAAACTGTGAGATACTTGATAGAAAAGGCCTAGATTGCTTTGAAGAGACTGTTGGTACAAATATGAACCCTAAAGTCTGATGAGACTTTAGACAGAGATGGTGAATGTGTCAGTGCAAACTGGAAAGAAGGCAATCCTTGCCTTAAAGTGGCAGACAACTTGGCAAACTTGACTCCTGATGTTAGGTGGAAGGCAGAATTTGAAAATGGTGAGCTTGGACATCTAGCTGAGATTTACAGACTACGTGTGGAAAATGTGGCCTGGCTTCTCCTTGCAGCTTATAGCAAAATGTGCAAGGAAAGGGATAAGCTGAGAACCGAATACCTGGGCACAAAGAAATCAGAAACTGATGGTTTGGGAAATTCTGGGCTTCAAAAAACCAAGTCCCCAGAGAATAGGGCCCCATGTGAGAACTTAACTGAACTTGGAAACAGGCAGCCATTTTGTTGCAAGTCAGGATTGGAAACGCAGCTAGTATGAAGGGATCTGTGGAAAGTCCTGTTGTCTGATGGTTGGGACCCCGTGAACTGCATGTGAAACCAACAAGCTTTTTGTGAGATCTGAACAAAACCACTGTTAGCCTGGACTAAAAGGGAGAGATTGAAGGAAAAATGACTTCAAGGGCAAAACCATGGAAGCTGAGATCTGGACATCTTCCTTGGCCAAGACAGGAACCCCACCCATGTGTATAGAAAGGGCCAGTTTGCCCCCAGCATTTGGAGAGGGTGGACCTTCCGCCTCATTGTTCAGGAAGAGTTCTGACATCCCTGGCTTCAGAAAAGGTAGGGTACATTCCCTGGAGATTGGGGAGAGTTAGGTCACCATCCCACTGTTCTGAGGGGGTTAAGCCTGTGCCCCAGAGACTGGGAAGAGTCTGGCCTTCACCCTAGTGTTCTTGGAGGGTGAAGCCTAGAGCTCAGCCACCACCCAGATGTTTGATGATGGTGGAGCCGAGAAGATGGTCACTGAGCAAGCCCCTGGAAGGATTGGGACTCCACTCCATGAGACCCCAAGGAGAAGAAGCCATCATTCTATAGATGATTCTCAGACTTGGAGATCAAAAGGCGCATTCCCTGCAGGTTTTCAGAATGGTTTAGGACCCATGACCCCTGTTTTCCTTCCAATTTCTCCCTATGATAATGGGAACATTTATTCTATGACTGTTCCTCCTTCGTATATTGGAAGCAGATAATTTGTTTTCTAAGTTTCATAGGTCTACAGCCAGAGGGGAGTTTTGCCCCAAGACAGACTGCATGACTACAATTGCTTTCTATGAAATTTTGTACTTAACATTGCTACTGAATTGGTTTAAGGCTTTTGAAATATTGTGATGTAATGAATGTATTTTGCATATGGAAAGAATATGTATTTTGGGGGACCAGAAGGTAGAATGTGCTGGTTTGAGTCTTTTGTAGACCCCAGAAAATTATGTTCTTAAACTGATCCATTCTTGTGGGTGTGGGACCCTTTGATTTGAGTGAATTAAGTTGAGAGCCTTTGACTGGAGCCCTTCAGTGAGGTGTGACCCAGGGTGGGTCTCAGCTCTCTTGCTGGAGTCCTTTATAAGCAGGAGAAACATGCAGAGACACACACAGAAAGAGAGCTGCCATTTTCCCTGGCCATGGGAAAGGATGCCAGGATTGCCTGCAGCTGCAGAAAGACAGAACAACCCTGACAGGATGAAAGAGATGCCAGAGGCTGGAATCAGTGGAGCAGCCGAAGCTGAAGCAACAAGGCCCAGAAGAGAGATTACCTACAGCTGAGCTTGGGGAGCCTGGAGGCGAAGCAGAGAGCAGCTGCCATTTTGCCTTGGCGGGAGTCCAGGATTGCCAGCAGCTGACCTTTGGTGAGACAACATCTCTGAGGATACTTTGATCTGGACATTATCACAGCCTCAGAACTGCAAGCTTTTACCCTAATAAATTCCCATTATAGAAGCCAACATATTTCTGGTATTTTGTTCCCAGCAGTCTCAGCAAACTAAAACAATAACCTAGATGAAATGGGCAAATTCCTAGAAACATACAAACTACCTACACTGACTCAAGAAGAAGCAGAAGATCTCAACAGACCAATAACAAGTAAAGGTCAGTAATCAGTAATCAAAAACCTCCCAATATACCAAACATTCCAAGAAGAATTAACACCACTCAAACTCTTCCAAAAAATTGAAGAGGAAGGAATACTTCCTAACTCATTCTATGAGGCTAACATCACCCTCATACCAAAGCCAGGTAAAGTTACAACAAGAGAAGAAAGTTACAGATCAATATCCCTTATGGATATAGATGCAAAATCCTCAACAAAATACTAGCAAACCAAATCCAACAGTACATTAAAAGAATTACACAAGTAATTTATCAAGTGGAATTTATCCCAGCTCTGCAAGGATGGTTCAATATAAGAAAATCAACTAATGTAATTGTATTAGTCAGCCAAAAGGGGTGCTGATGCAAAGTACCAGAAACCTGTTGGCTTTTATAAAGGACATTTATTTGGGGTTGAAGCTTACAGTTACCAGGCCATAAAGCATAAGTTACTTCCCTCACCAAAGTCTGTTGTCACGTGTTGGAACAAGATGGCTGCCGACGTCTGCAAGGGTTCAGGCTTCCTGGGTTCCTCCCTTCCCCGGGGCTCGTTTCTCTCTGGGCTCAGCTGCTCTGCTCACTCCACAACGCCAGCTGTAGACTGTCAGGTGAATAGCTCATCTCTCTTCCCAGGGCCTCTGCAATATCTAATGGAGCCTTCTCTCCTTCCTCACATATTTGCTTCCTTGGTGTTTACTTCCCAGGCTCCAAAATCAAAACTCTCACCTTCCTTCTTTGCAGTGCAGTTTTTTGTGAGTCCTCACCCACCAAGGGGGCAGGGACTCAACGTCCTACTGACGTGGCCAATCAAAGCCTTACTCATTATTTAATCAAGTAAAAGTGAAACTTCTGAATCCAATATAATCTAATATAACCAGAGGTACAGACCAGTTTACAAACATAGTCCAAAATCTATTTTTTGAATTAATAAAAATATCAAACTGCCACAGTAATATACAAAAGGAAAAAATAACCATGTGATCATCACAATTGATGCAGAAAAGCCATTTTTTTAAGGTAGTGATAGGGATTGAACCCAGAACCTTGTACATGGGAAACAGGTGCTCAACCACTGAACTACACCCACTCCCAGAAAAGGCTTTTAACAAAATTCAGCACCCTTCTTGATGAAAACATTTTGAAATCTAGAAATAGAAGGAAACTTCCTCAACCTGATAAAGGGCATATATGAAAAACCCACCACTAATATCATACTTAATAGTGAAAAACTGAAAATGTTCCCTCTAAAATCAGGAACAAGACAAGGATGCCCACTGTCACACTGTTATTCAACATTGTACTGGAAGTATTAGCCAGAGAAATTAGGCAAGAGAAGGAAATAAAAAGCATCCAAATTGGACAGATGGGGTCGACTATATAGCCCAGTGGATAAGAGTGCCGGTATACAACATGGGAGGCCCCGGGTTCGGTTCCCAGGGACCTCTCCGAGCAGGCAGGCGGCCTTGAGAAAGGCAAGCCGCTGTGGGCGGGGCGGAGCTGCCACAGGCATGGCAAGTTACCCGTGAAACACAGAGCTGCTGCCCGCGAATCACGGAGCCGAGCAGCCCACAAAACATGGAGCTCTGCTGCCCGCAAAACACGGAACGGAGCCACCTGTGAAACGGAATGGAGCCACCCATGAGCGGGGCCAGCCGTCTGCACGGAGGGCCGACTCGGCGCGCCGCCGCAAAGACAGGGGGAGACAAGAAGCAGACATAGAAGGACACAGAAGAATGGACACACAGCAAGAGCAAGCAGAAAGGGGGGGGGTATGTAAAAAAAAAACTGGACAGAAAGAAGTAAAACTTTCCTTATTTGCAGATGACTTGATCATATATAAAGAAAATCCTGAAAATTCCACAACAAAGCTATGAGAGATAATAAACAAAATCAGCAAAGCAGCAGGGTATAAAATCAACACACAAAAAAAATCAGTAGTGGTTCTATATACTAGTAATGAGCAATCTGAAAAGTAAATCAAGGAAAAATTCCATTTACAATAGCAACTAAAAGAATGAAATATCTAGGAATAAATTTAACCAAAGGTGTAAAGGACCTATACATGGAAAACTACAAAGCAAATTAAAGACCTAAATAAATGAAAGAACATTGCGTGCTCATGGATTGGAAGACTAAATATTGTTAAGATGTCATTTCTACCCAAAGCAATTTACAGATTTCAACAGCCTTCTTTACAGAAATGGAAAAGCCCATCATCAAATTTATATGAAAGTATAAGGGGCCCAAAATAGCCAAAACTATCTTGAAAAACAACAAAGTTGAAGGACTCATACTTCCCAATTTTAAAACTTATTACAAACAAAAATAAAAATAAAAAATAAAGCTTATTACAAAGCTACAGTGAACAAAAAAACAGGGTCCTGGCACAAGGGCAGATACATAGACCAATGGAATTGAATCTAGAGTTCAGAAATAAACGCTCGTATTTATGACTAAGTGCTATTTGGCAAGGGTGCCAAGTCTACTAAATGGGGAAAGATTGATCTCTTCATCAAATGGTGCCCAAAAAAAAAGTATCCATTTGCAAAAGAATGGAGGTGGACCCTTACCTCACACCATATACAAAAGTTTACTCAAAATGGCTCAAAGACCTAAATATAAGAACCAGGTCTATAAAATTTCTATTAGAAAACAGGGAACCCTCTTCAGGACCTTCTTAGACTTTACACCAAAAGCACAAGCAACAAAAGAAAAAATAGATAAATGGGGCTTCATCAAAATTAAAAACTTTTGTGCACCAAAGTACTTCATCATGAAAGTAAAAAGACATCCTAGACAAATAGGATAAAATATTTGGAAACCAAATATCCAATAAGGGTTTAATATTCAGAATATATAAAGAAATCCTACAACTCAACAACAAAAGACAAAAATCCCAATTAAAAATGGACATAACACTTGAATAGACATTTCTCCAAAGATACAGAAATAGCCAATGAGCACATGAAAATTGCTTGACATTAGCCATTAGGGAAATGCAAATCAAAACCACAATGAGATACCACTTTACACCTACTAGAATTGCTATTAAAATAAATTTAAAAAATAAATAAATAAATAAATAATAAGTGTTGGAGAGGATGTAGAGGGAAAAAAAAACACTCATTCATTGTTGGTGGGAATTTAAAATGGTGTAGCCACTGTGGCTGGTTTGTTTGTGGCTGTGAAGTTTTGTGGTTCTTCAGAAAATTAAGTGTAGAGTTACCATATGACCCAGCCACCCCCCTTCTAGGTACATACCCAAAAGAATTGAAAAAAGGGACTCAAACAGATTTTGCACAATGATGTTCATAGCGGCATTATTCACAATTACCAAAAGATGGAAGCAACCCAAGTGTACATCAATAGATGAATGAAAACAAAATGTGGTATATACACACAATGGAATATTATTCAGTCATGAAAAGGAATGGCTTTCTGATACATGTGACAACTTGGATGAACCTTGAAGACATAACACTGGGTAAAATAAGCCAGATACAAAGGGACAAACATTGCATAATCTCACTGATATGAAATAGTAGAATAAGCAAATTCTTAGAGTCAGAAACTAGAATATAGGTTACCAGGGGCCAGGGTGGGGATTGGGAATGGGAAATTAATGCTTAATTGGTAGAGTTTCTGTTCGAGGTGATGGAAAAGTTTTGGTGATGGATGGTGGTGAAGCAGGCTTGTAAGATAGGGAATCAATAGAAGATCTGGAACCTGGCAAGAAGACCACGTGGGTATCGAGACCCCTGGAGATGGCTGCTGGAAGACCCTCATGAATGAGATTCCCTCCGGCAGGCAGCCAGGAGAAGCCCCGGCTAGTCTCCAGGATCATTATCATTGGGCCCACCTGGGGGATTGATGGGAGGGTTAATCAATCAAAACAGCCAACACCTGGAGCTCCTCTCAAGTCATTAGCAAAGGGGTGGAATAATTAATGGTTTAAAAAGCAGGCACAAAACTTTCTCAGCTCTCTCTTGGCTTCTGCACCCTGTCATGCCCCCCTGCATGGATCAACACGCAAGTAAAAACTGGGCATTTATAATCTACAATGGGAAATTGTAGTCTATAATCCAGCCCTCTTTATCCCTCTTCAGCCCCTTACCCTCTACTAGGGACTCGTGATCTGTTATTTTCTCCCATTTCTCTTCCCTCCCCGCCTTAATAAATTACTGGCCTAACTAACCCGACGTGCTCTGAAGTTCATTTCTGCAGCATAAGTCAAGAACCTAGACCAAATCCAGTAACAGTAGCACTACATTGGTAATGTAATTAACATCACTGAATTATGTATTTGAATGTGGTGAAAAGGGAAAATCTTAGGTTGTATACATGTTACTAGAGTAAAAATTTGAAGAAAAAACGTAAGACTACACAACACAGTGAACCCCAATGCTAAACTAGGGACTAGAGTTAATAGCATAATTATAATGATATTGTTTCATCTATTATAACAAAGGTACCACACTAATGCAAAGTGTTAATAATAGGGAAAACCATGTGTATGGTGGTGGCTATATGGGAACTCTATTTTCTGCAGGATTTTTCAATAAGCTCACAACTTTTCTAATGAAATATTTTTTTTAAAAAAAGATGTTCAGGCTGTCGAGAGTGTAAGCCTTGGTGACCGTTTAAAGCTGGAGGTGAGGATGGCGTGGAGTCTCTGCCTGCACGACTCGAGCTGGCCAGAGCCATCCACCAAGACAGGAGTCAGGGCCGGGGAGATGCTGATTCCAC
>PVKH010015723.1:0-15988 GCA_004027955.1 Chaetophractus vellerosus
GACTGGCGTTTCATAAGACAGGTAAAGGCAGTGATTATCACTGAAAAGAAGAAAGAATCTATCTTAACCCTGATATAGGATGAAAGGAAACCAATGTGACCTTTTGAGGTAGAGAAAAAAGAGTGTAAAGACCTTTATGCTACACATCATTTGAGCTTGTGAGATACAGTGTAGGCGCTTTGGCTGTGAACTTACTCAGAAGACATATTTGTGACTTGGTATTAGAACTTTGGAGTGGACTTTCATAAAATAAGTTTGAGTTAAAGTTGGAGCTAGACTGAGACTGCAAATGAACATTACTAACAAAGTGTACAAAGGATTTTTGGATTTTGACAAGTTTGTAGAGTAAGCAAACCTTACTTTACTAGAAAATACACTCAGATATTTTTAGGGGGATTGGTAGGATGATTTTGGGGAAGAGGAATGCATAAAAACAGATTACAACAATGTAATTTTTAATAATAAAAATTTTGAGGTATTCTCTGGGATTAGGTGTGTGTGTGTACACACATGTGACTTAATTTGTTTTAATCCTGGACGATGTTGTTAGTTTTCCAGTTGCTTTCCATTTCAAATCTGATCTCCAATGAAAAAAATGTACATATGAGATAGGTAGTCTTGGAGTTCAAGGTCTGGACAAGGAGCAAACCAACTATAAACTGAAAAATTCTTGATTCTATAGTTGTCTGAGCACTTAGATTTAGTTTCAACTTCAGGCTTCATTTTAGAGTTAGAATTTTATGAAAACCTATATTGTGTCACTTTTCCTTGGAAAGCAATGTGAAATTCTTAATCTTGTTTTTAATCTTCATTTAGTTAGTGACTAAATGCAAATACTGACTTTTTTTTAATACTTTTTAAAAAGCATGTTTGTAAGTTTAATGAAGATTCTTGCTAAATTCAGCCATGTTTAATATTAGACAAATAGTGCTGTTCTGAGTCCGAATAGATTAAGTATATACTACTCGGTGAAAAGATATTGCCAAATTTATAGTAGTTCTCATCATGAATATGTGTTGTTTCAGTGTAAGTGACCTTGCATTGAATTATACCACTTATTTTCTTCAGGCCTACACCCAAACTTCACCTTCTTAATGCCTTTCCTGGCCACCTTACCTAAAATGCCACCATCCTCCAGTAGTTCATACCTTTTTTTTCTTTTTTCTCTTTTGAACTTACTAATACTGTGTACTATATACTTACATTCCTTCTTCTATCTGTCTTCCCCACTAGAATGTAAGTTTTGTGTGGATAAGAATTTTTGTCTTTCATTCAGTACTGTATCCATAGTGCCTAGAACAATGCCTGGCAAATAATGTGAAACCAGTAAATGTTTTTTGAATGGGTACATGTTAACTTATAGTCATTAATGTGAATCTAGAACACTAATTTTACTTCAGGGTAAAATGTAACTGTTAGAGTTATGTGTAGATCACATAGCATCCTGAATTTGTGTCAGAGGACGTGACATAAAGAATCTTTGTTTCAAAAAAAATGTTTGTGTGTTAAACTGGAAACCTTAATCTTTGAGGTTATTTTTTCTTAAATGATTTCAACTAGTTAAGTCTAATATCTGGCATATAAAAAACCCTTAAGCAGTGCTAAGTAAGTTAAATCAGTGCATTGAAGTCTCTCTTTTTTGTACAGGTGCAAGTGGCATGAAGAAAATGATATTCTCTTCTGTGCTTTAGCTGTTTGTAAAAAGATTGCGTAAGTTGGGGAAAAGAGCTTCTTTATAATGCAGTTTCTGCATGGAATTCTGTGCCATTTTGCTTGCTATTACCTTGGCAGTTGGGGTAAATCCCTCTTCACTTCTATTTTCACAATTTTCTTTTAAAACAAAGGTTATTTTTTGCTAATGTTACCTTTTATCCTTATGCTCAATGACAAGTGTCACTAATCCGGTACAGTTACCACCTGAGCAATTTGGGTGAACCCTCAGAAGTATTTATTGAAAACTTTCCTTCTAGGATTCCTGTAAGAGAATGAAATTCCCTATAGTCCTTAAGGACAGCACTTCCTTCTAAGGGTGCTCAAAAATACAGACCCTTTTCTTATTTTGCAGTGTAAGCACCTGGAGCCCCATACGTCTCTGGGTACTCTGGTAGTTCCTTTCCATGGCAGATGATTTTGGGGTCTGAGTGATTGTGATTGTAGTCTTATTTCTGTGCTGCTCTATCCCTGCCTTAAACATTTGAGAATCCTGATGATCTTTACCCTCATTCCCATCCCTTTATAATAAACCTGAAATTTTATCTAATAGTGTTGCTTACCAGTTTGACCTGTATTATGGTATCTATTCCTCTTCTTCAATTCTCTAAATTTATTTTTTTCTTCAATTTAGAACAGTATCTCTCAGATACTTTATGTTAAAATTTTTTAAGGTGTGAATGCCGTTAGAGTGAATTAGGTGGGATTCTGATAGTGAACTTTCCTTATTTCCTTTTAAAGATACTGCATTAGTAATTCTCTAGCCACTCTGTTTGGAATCCAGCTCACAGAGACTCATGTACCACTCCAAGACTATGAGGCCAGCAATAGTGTGACGCCCAAAATGGTTGTATTGGATGCAGGACGTTACCAGGTAAGGACCTGACTTTAGGGAGTTCTAGTGATTTCAGAATGTTATACTTAATGTGGTCCTGCCCAACAGCAGCTAAAGGTTAAGCCTTTGCTTAGTTCTCTCTCTCCCTTTAAACTTTTTGATCATTCATGGACTGTAAAACAGTTCTTAATCCAGTTGGATCTTGCATAAAACCATTTTTCATTCCTGGTATATTTTTCTACTACATTTAACAAAGTTTGAAGAAAATTTAAATCAGCAATTAGTTATTATGCAGAACACATTCAAACATTTATTCCAAAAATTAAATATCTGAATATATTTAAAATTTTACTCAAAAGTATAAAACCTGATTCTGAATTTGATTAATAGCTACCTAACTTCTCTCTCATCTTTCTTACCTCTTTGCTACTTGCTTATTAGTTGGCTTCTCTACATTAAGAGCATAGCAGTTGTGAGTGTGGGCTCTGGAGTCAGATTTCAGACTCTGCCACATGCAGCCTGAGTGACTTTATGTAAATTACTTGAAATTTCTATACTAATTACTTATCTATAAAATAATAATATGGTCTACTAGTTGTTAGGATTAAATGCAGCAATACACAAAAATGCCAAGTACTCTGTGTTGGAACATAGTAGATACTAAAATAAATGTTATTTTAAAATAGCTAATAAAACAGTTACTGAAAAGGGAACCCCAAAAATGTAATGAACTATTGATACAACTACTTAGATGAATTTCAAAGCTTTTAATTGTACTGAGTGAAAGAAACCAGTCTCAAAAGATTATATATTGTATGGTTCCATTTATATGACATTCTTGAAAAGACAAAACTGTAGGGATGTGGTCAGTGATTGCCTGGGTTTAGGGGAGAATGTGACTATAAAGGGATAGCATGAGGGAGGTTTTTGAGGTTACAAAACGGTTGTGTTTGTTACACAGATCTATACATGTGTTAAAACTTAGAAGTGTACACCAAAAGAATCAGTTTTATTGTATGGTAATTTTTTTTAAAAAAAGGGGCTCAAGGGCATAGTTCCAATAATTTTCTCCTCCTTCCTTACATCATCAGGGTTTCTTTATTTTCTGAATCATTCTCATCAGCAAGCATTCTATAATCGTGTCTTTTAAAAAAAAACATGCACAAAAAAACCTATTAACCCTGTAATTCCCTTCCAAACACAACTCTATTTCTGTTTCCCTTTACAGCAGTACTCTTCAAAAGAGTACTGACTGTTTTTCTTAACCTACTCAACACCAGTTTTTGCCCTCACCACACTAAGAAACAGCTAGTGTCGAAGTAACCAGTGACCTCTATGTTGTTAAATCTAATGGTTAATTCTAAGGTTTCTTGTACTTGACGTAGCAGCAGCCTTGACTCAGTGATAATACTTTTCTCCTTGAAAAATTTTCTTCATTTGGCTTCTAGGATAGCATATCCTTCTGGTTTTCCCTCCTACTTCATGTCCATAACTTCCCAGTTTTCTTTGTTGCTTCCTTCTCAATCCTCCAGCCTTGAAATATTAGAATGTCCAGGGTGCTTGGACATTTTCTCTTCTCTATTCACGTCCACTCCCTGGTGATCTTGTCTGCCTTATAGCTCTATGAACCATCTATACCAGATGGCTCCTAAACTTATACCTTTAAGTCAGACCTTTCCCGTTAACATAAAACTTGTATATCCAACCACTTGACATCTTCATTTGGATGTCTAATAGGTAGTCTAAAATAACCATTTCCAAAGCTAAACCCCAAATATTCCCTCAAAACCCCTTTTCCCTTGCTTTTCCCTAGTTCATTAAATGCAGTGCCATCTTTCAGTTCTTTAGGCCCAAAACCATGGAGTCATCCTTTATTTTTCTCACATTCTGTTTTCAAAGAATATATACAGAATTCACGTGTCTTTTACCTCCATATCCACTGCTGCCACCCTGGTTCAGGCCACCATGATTTTTGTAATAACCTCTTAGGTAGTCTCTTTGTTTTCCCCTTGCCTCCCTGCAGAACTTTTTTCTGCATATCACTAGCTATGATACTGTTAAGACCTAAATCAGATAAAGTGATTCCACTGTTCAAACTTCTAAATGCTTCACATCTCACTCCAAGTAAAAGCAAATTCCTTACAGTGCCCTACAAGATCGTACATGATTTGGTCCCTCAGTGCCTCTGGCCTGGTCTCCTGTCATTCTGCTTCCTTCTTAGTCCATTAATCTTATCATGATGGGTTTATTCTGTTGGTCAGTTTCTCTCTCTTGCCTAGGGTTTTATTTTTGTTTGGCTTTGTGCTAAAGGTCGTCTTTGAAACTAAGTTCCTCTTATTCTAAGACTTTAGAATTGCCTGTGTTTAACTTCCCTCAGCTTCTGGAGGAGGAGTGCAGCTTGTCGTTCCCTATTCTGCCATTTTGTATCTCAAGCCTGTGTTATTTACTACTACTAATTAAATGAAATAGTATAAAAACTGCCTGCCCCTGAATGCATTTGATAGTATAAAGTAGAACCAGGAAAAAGTGTTGGAGAGGATGTGGAGAAATAGGAACGTTTATTCACTCCTGGTAGGAATGTAAAATGGTGCAGCCATGGTGAAGGACAGTTTGGCGGTTCCATGGAAGCTAGGTATAGAATTGCATATGGTCTGGCAATCCTACTACTAGTTATATATCCAGAAGAATTGAAAGCAGGGACACGAACAGATACATGCACACCAATGTTCATAGTAGCATTTTTCACAATTGCCAAAAGATGGAAGCAAGCCAGGTGTCCATCAACTGATGAATAGATAAACAAAATGTAGAATATACATACAATGGGATATTGTTCAACTGTAAGAAGGAATGTAATATTTACATGGGCAACAACATGGATAA
This sequence comes from Chaetophractus vellerosus, assembly GCA_004027955.1. Lineage (NCBI taxonomy): Eukaryota > Metazoa > Chordata > Mammalia > Cingulata > Chlamyphoridae > Chaetophractus > Chaetophractus vellerosus. Next base: position 5,429 of record PVKH010015723.1, read on the forward strand.
CCTTGTGTTGAGTGAAATAAGCCAGACACAAAGAGCAAATACTGTATGATCTCACTGATATGAGCTAAGGGATAGTCAGCAGACTTATGAAGGTAGAGTCTGGAAGATAGGTTACCAGAAGATAGAAGGGAGTAAAGATTTGTGAGCCCATGCTTAATCTAAGCAAAATTTATAATTAGGTTGATTGTAATGGTTTGGAAATGGATAGAGGTGATGTGGTGCAGTGATATGAGTATAATTAACAGTGCTGAAGTATGAGTGTGAACATGGTTAAAAGGGGAGGTTTGGGGCCATCCTTGATACTTGAAGGAAGGCTAGAGGATAAACTGGGTGTGGCAGTTGAGATTATTTTATGAATCTCAAAAAAAAAAGATCATGTTTGTAAATTAATCTATTCTTCTGGGTGTGATACCCTTTTATTGCAGTGAATTCAGTTGAGGGGCTGTTGATTAGATTATACTTGATGAGATTGCTTTACGGCTTTCAATTGGACCACCGTAGTAAGGTGTGATTCAGGTTGAGCCTCTGCCCCTTGCTGGGTCTGGTGTAAAAAGACACTCATTCAGACAGAGGAAAAAGGGAGCTAGTGTATTGGATTCTGCACTGTGAGAGAGAGGATTCCTTAAGCACAAAGCACCCAAGAGGCTGAGCCCAGGAGCAGCTCAAGAGGAGACCAGCCCTGCTTTATGCCTGAAAGCTTTCAGCTGAACTTGGGAAGAGAGCAGAACAGCTGAAACTGATACAGGAGGCCCAGAAAGAGACAAGCCCTATGCCTGGTTGCTCAAAGCTGAGCTCCAAGAGATGGTAGATTCTGAAAGGGAAGGCAGAGACCTCCATAGAGATTGGTGGCCATCTTGCTTCACCATGTGGCAATAATGCCAGGATTAACAGTAGCTGACTTTGGTGAGAAAGCATATTTTATGGTGCCTTGAATTGGACTTTTCACAGCCTTGGTACTATGAGCTTTTACCCCAAATATATACCCTTTATAAAAACCAACACTTTTCTGGTATTTTGTATCTGCAGCCCTTTGACAAACTAAAACACTGAGCTACTGTATAACTCAGTGAATTCTAGGATAGCTGAGGATTTTGGTTAAGAATAAATATAAGGATGTTCTTTCAGGATCTTAAATACCCTATACTTTATGGGGGGAAATGCACCTAAAACATACTTCTGTGAGATATGAATGTATTCATATTGCCATAGGTAATAAGCTTTGTCAATAGAGGCCCACATAGTAGCAACAAAATATTATACTTCCATCCTGGGGAAGTCCTGCTACTTTCTCAAATAAAATGGTAAAAATCTCTGGACTATATAAGCTATGCCTAACAAAACAGACCAATATGCCAAGCTCTTGATCTTAATGCTTGTACTTACGAACTTTATTCCTGTAAAAACAAAACTTAGCCTCATTAATGCCTAAGAGTTACCTCCTGAAAACCTGCTTGTTATTCAGATGTGGCCTTTTTCTAAGCCAAACTCAGCAAATGACCTCAATTACCTTCCCTCCTGACATGGGACATGACTTCTGGGGATGAGCCTCCCTGGCATCAATGATTACCAAGTGCTAACCAGCAATGCATTTGGAAAAGACCTTGACCAAATGGGGGCAACATGAAATTTAAAATTTTTTATGGTAAAAGATTTCAAAGCAAGTTGGGAAGTCATTCTGGAGGTTAACGCTTATGCAGGTCTCAGGCAGATTTCAGTAACTGCCACAGTAAACAAAGCCTCAAACAAGAGTGCTCCTGAAGGCTCTAAGGACATCTGGACACCAGAGGCAAGGCACATAGCCTCATGAAATCAACACCCCCTTGGCAGGCCTTATTTGGGAATATATGATAATCTGTTTTCCCAGTATAACACTTATACTCGATTATAATTCCCCTACTCATGATTCTTCTACTCCTTTCTTTTGAACCTATAATGCTCAATATATCTGTTAAATATATCTCTCAGAGATTGTTCATATGTTGGTTGAACCTTGAATCCAAGCAGAGTTTTCGCCAACACCTAATCTCCAGTTCTTTGGGCTTGCCCTGGACAGCTGACAAAATGATAATGGACAAGTCCTATCCCAGAAAAAACAAGGAGTATCTACACCTTCAAGCAAAATAATTCGTTCCATCTACCCCATAATATCTAAGTACCCTCTCAGCCTGAAGCAGTCAGAGTAAACGTCATCCCAAATCCTTCAAAATTGAGGAATGAGAAAACATAAGGGAGGAGTGTAACCATGGACCAAACTAGATTTGTTATTTTTTGTTAATGAAAGAACTTGTAACATTGATAAGAAGATATTAGTTGCCAGTGGTTCAGAATGGATGGGGAGAGATTACTAGGTGGAACATGGCATTTTTAGGGCAGTGAAATTGTTTGATATGGTACTACAATAATGGACACATGACAGTATATGTTTGTCAAAGCCTTTAAAACTATACAGCACAAAGTGTGAACCATAATGAAACCTATAGACTTTGGTTAGCAGCAATACTTCGAAATTTGTCCATCAATTTTAATAAACGTACCACACGAATGTAAGTTTTTAATAGTGGAAACTATGTGTCTGGGCGTGTGTGTGGGGGGGATGCATTATACTTTCACTGTAATTTTTATGTAAATCTAAAACATCTCTAAAATTAAAGTTTATTGCCAAAAAATAAAAAGGCTTTGGAGCCTGTCTACGTATGTCTACGTGTGTTCATATACTGGCTTGGCATGTACTAGTTGTTGTGATCCTTGAGAAACTGCTTAATAACTGTTCCACAGTAGAAATAATTGTACCTCCCTTATGGATTATGAAGATTAAAAGTTAATGTGTGACATGCACTGGAAGTTTAAATATCGTTAAGATGTCAATTTTACCCAAACTGATTTACAGCTTCAACACAATCCCCATAAAAAATCCCAACAGCCTTTTTTTTTTTTTTTTAAGAAATGCAAAAGCCAATCATCAAATTTATTTGGAAGGGTTAGAGGCCCCAAATAGCCAAAGGTGTTTTTAAAAAGGACAGAGTTGGAAGACTCACTTCCTGATTTTTAAAGCATTTTAGATAGAGTGATTAAAAATAGCCTGGTACTGACATAAAGATAGATTGACCAATGGAACCAAATCAAGAACCTAGACCTTCACATCTACAAGTCAAATGATTTTTTGACAAGGCTGTCAAACCCACCCAGCTGGGCCAGAGCAGTCTATTCAACAGTGAGTGCTGGGAGAACTAGAAATCCATATCCAAAAGAAAGAGGACCACGATCTCACACCTTATACAAAAATTAACTCAAAATGGATCAAGGACCTAACTATTCAAGCTACAATCATGAAACTCCTAGAAGAAAATGTAGGAAAATATCTTCAAGATCTTGTGGTAGGAGGTAATTTCTTAAACCTTACACCCAGTGAGCAACAAAAGAAAAGGATAAATGGAACCTCCTCAAAATTAAGCACTTTTGTTCTTCAAAAGACTTTGTGACTAAGTAAAAAGGCAGCTGACTCAATGGGAGAAAAATATTTGGAAACCACATATCTGATAAGGGTTTGATCTCCATGTTATATAAAGAAATCATACAACTCAACAATAAAGACAAGCAATCCAATTTAAAAATGGGCGGAAGACTTGAATAGACATTTCTCCAAAGAAGAAATGGCTAAAAAGCACATGAAAACAGTACTCAGTATCACTAACTGTTAGGGAAATGCAGATCAAAACTACCATTTCATACCTTATAGAATGACCATTATTTTTAAAAGTGCTGGAAAGGATGTGGAGAAAAGGGAACACTTCTTCACTGCTGGTGGGAATGTAGAATGGTGCAGCCTCTGTGGCAGACAGTTTGGCAGTACCTCAAGAAGCTGAATATAGAAATGCTGTATGATCCAGCAATCCCATTACTAGGAATATATTCAGAAGAACTGAGAGCAAGGACACAAACTAGCATTTGCACACCAATGTTTGTAGCAGTATTATTCACAATTGCTAAATTATGGAACCAGTCCAATTTGTCTATCAACTGATGATTGGATAAACAAAATGTGGTATATGCATGCAATGGAATACTACTCAGGTGTAAGAAGAAATTAAATTGGGATGCATATGACAACACGGATGACCCTAGAGGACATCGTGTTGAGTGAAATAAGCCAGACACAAAAGGACAAATATTGTATGGTCTCACTAATATGAACTGAATACCATGAGTAAACTCACAGAGGTAAACTCTAGAGTATAGGTTATTAGAAAATAGAAGGTGGGTTGAGAGTGGGAGATGATGCTTAATGTAGCATTATTAATTAATTGTAAAAGTGTGGAAATGAATAGAGTTGAGAAAATATAACGAGTATGACTAACACTGCTGGTTTATAAATGTGGTTTTGGCTGAAAAGGGTAGTCTGTGGAAGGAAGTAAATGTCAATTGAAAGGAAACGGGCACAATCTAGGGCAGGGGTTCTTACAGGGGGCCTGTGAGCTCGAATTTAAATTTAAAGAAAACATTCTTGTGGGGACGTGTTGGTATGGGTGTGATATATTTAGTAAATAATATCCAGGATAGTGTGGACTTAGTAAGGGATCCATGGCACAAAAAAGGTTAAGAACCCCTGATCTAGGGTATTTATAACATAGTGATTTGGTAGTGGATGAAGATTGTGGTTAATAGTATAAATGTAAGAATGCTCTTCTTTTACAAAGTGCTAAGAATGTGGTGCTACATGGGAAAACTATAATGTAACTTATGGATGATAGGTAACAGTAATATTGTAATATTTTGCAACAGTGGCAAGAATATACTTTTTTCAATACTGAGGGACAACAGTAGGGGGCGATATAAGGAGGTACGGAATTTTTCCTTTTGGAGTAATGAGGTGTTCTAAAACTGAGGTGATGACAGCACAACTCTGATACAAATGAAAACCACTGAGTATACTTCGAATGGATTGTATAAAAGCATGGTACCGTATAGCACAGGGAATCCAGTGGTGGATGATGGACTACAGTTAACAAGACAAGTATGAGAATGTTTTCTCCTGAATGATAAATATATAATACTAATATAAGATGTTAATAATTGGGTGGGTTGGGGGAAAATACATCAAATGTAAGATAAGGGTTATAGTTAGTAGTAATATTTTGACGATGTTCTTTCATAATTTGAAACAGTTTTACAACAATGCAAGGTGTTGGTGGAGGGGGGAGCTATATGATGTATGATGATATCCATGTTTGTTTTGCTAATTCACAAATTTTATTATATATTACATTCATGTATGAATGATATACTTCATAAAATTTTATTTTAAAAAAGTTAATGTGTGACATCACTTGGAATAGTGCTTGGCACTTAAGCATTGAATAAAGACAGCTAACGTTATTGCTTTGTATAAATAGCCCACTGACAAATGATATACCAAGACTTAAAAAAAAAAAATTACACGACGGTAGAGATGATTTTAACCTAAGCAGTCTGATTCCAAAGCTTGTTTTCCATTACACTACACTGACTCTGGGTTATTAACCCTAGCCCATTAGAAAGTACCAACTTAAGCCAGGCTACTATTCTGAATGTTCTCTGGAGCAGAAATGATTTAAATGTTTTAAAGGGTTACCATGGAGATGGAAGCAACACTTAAACTGAGTAAAAAGGACTATGAAATAACTAAACAACTTAACTTCCAAAATATAAGAAATTTGTTTCTGTGTAAGTTGGACATTTTTAAAATATTTGTGCATTAGTTTGCATTTTTAAAGAGTAATTTGAAATTTAAGCAATTCCTCCAATCGAGAAATAAACATTCCCTTCCCCCCCCCCCCATATATTTTTGTTTCTTACAGAAGCTAAGGGTTGAGAGTCCAGGATTCTCTCATTTCAACTCTTCTAATCAGGAACAAAGATCAAACACACCCACCGGTAAGCATCTTATTTTTATTAGGATGCACTTCAGGAAGGTTAGGGCCCTAAAGCTTATTAAGATCTCAGTGTGTTTTACTGAAACAGATGCTTCTAAATTAGCTTGAAGATATAAGGAGCTTGTTGAATTGGGTTAATTGGCATTAGCACCTTTAAACAATTTCAATGTGTACATTTTTGCATGTTACTTTTATGCAATTTAACTTGCTCCTCAGACTTCATTCAGGGCATTTAAAAGAGAACCTGTTTTTTTTCTTGTAACTATTGTGTTCTGGGGAGATGAGGATGCTTAAAAGCTAGGGACATAAAATTTCAGATAGTGCCTGAAGAACTTTAAGTTTCCAGGCCTGAGTGAGTCCTGACATAAAACCAGAAAGAAATGGTCTAGCCAGTCTCTCTGCCTTTAAGAATGTCTCTCCTGGTTAATTTAGCCACTTTAAGCAATTAATTTCTTTAAGACTTTCCTAGTGAGAGGCCTACAGTAGGATGAATCCATGAGAAATCTCTTTACAGTAAAATTACAAAATTGCTACATTTCTTGTATTTTCAATATCCTAGGTGACTACCCATCTGGGATGAAAATTTCTGGCCAAAATAGCAGTGTTCGGGGAAGAGGGATTACCCGCTTACTAGAGAGCATCTCCAATTCCTCCAGCAACATCCACAAATTCTCCAGCTGTGAGACTTCACTCTCACCTTACATGGCTTCAAAAGATGGATACAAATCTTTCTCTTCCTTATCTTAATGATGGTACTTTTTCAGTTTCTGGAAAAATAACATGCCCAACTTCCCTTCTGACTACAGTCATATTAAACAAACAGATCACACATCAATGATAAATGTCACTACTGTAAAAACTACTTAATTTATAAGGAAATTCTGTTTCATAGATTAAAAATAATTGTGGTTGGAGAAGAACTTGGCAATTTTGCTTTTTTATTGAGGGCTTGTTCTGCTTCCTGACTGTTGGATGGGAGTGCCATATAAGTTTTGAGTCCTATAAGAACAAAACTGGCATGTTCAGAGTTGTATTTTGGGGAATGTTTAAGTTGATAGTTCTTTTCCTCTACAATAAATGTATTGAATATCTGTTTTGAAAGATTCGGAAGTAGTGTTAATATATTTCTTCCCATTGTGAAATGTGGAACCTTACTTTACCTTAGAGACTTGCAGACTATTTTCGTTGCAAATATCTAAGAAAATTAGCCTTTAGCAAAAAGAAATTTTTGCTACTTAAAGTCTTTTAAATATGCTGACATTGGTGAAGTAGTCATTTGAAGGATTTGAAAAGCCAAAATAGGGGAGATATATATTTTGCCCCAAATTACATGGCTAGAAAGTGATATAATTCCAGGTCTATTCGACTACAAAGCTCTTTGCATTATACCAGTCAGATGTCATATTGAGTCAAGTATTCACCTTGTTTATAACTTATTTAAACTGGCTCATGTTCTCAATCTGGGATATTATATGACCATGTAGATGAAAAATGGATGGCCCCTTTTACTTTGAACCACAATCCAGGACCACACAAGGCAGTGACAGAGACAGCATTCCAATTTATATCTGTTCCTCACCCAAAGTCCTGGTCCATTTTGATTACAGGGAATCACTCTATCTCTGCCAGGGGACTCTGGTTTTTCTTAATATCTATATTCTCTAATAACTATTGAGTACTTGCTATATGGATATTTGACATATATCATCTTGTGAAATCCTTATAAGAACTCCTAAGGGAGGAGATACCTCCATTTTACAGACCCAAAGACTCAGGTCACATAGCTTCTAAGTGAAGGATCACATAATACCCCAGTCTAAGAACTCTTACTCTCAACCAAGTCTGTCTGACTCTGAAGAACATGTTCCCAATATACCACACTGTCCTCTATCTTTGGGTTTATTTCTGATATCAGATGTTTGAGCAAGGAATAATCCATAGACTTTTAAGTTTATATATAACATTTTCTATTAGCAGATTTTTTTAAAACTTTATATCCCAGCTTTGAATCAATTTTGGCTCTCAAAAATCGGCTTGACAAATTGGATTAGCTAGGGAAAAAGAAGAGCCTAAAATAACTCAGGCCCATGGTTTCAGATGCCTCAGCCCTGTTCTGTCTCATTTGAATTTAATCTTGTTACTTATTCAAGTTGTCTTTTTAAAAATTAGAAATAATGTTGGTTATACTTCTGGTGTGTATTATATCTGCCAAATAACTAAAAAAATTCAGTAGCCCCCAGGGTAGTTTATTTCAGAAGAGCTGGTCTTTGCCTTCAGCGATAATCAGAATCCTTAAATCACTTCCTATGTTAGTAAAATTCAAACTCTGGTCCCTTTTTCTTTTCTTTTGATAAAGAATTCAAAGAATGAATTACTCATCAAGACAACTTGAATGATTGTGATACTAGATAATCCTGGTTGGAGGTGATTTGCTTTTTGCTCTAAGTCCAATAGTATTTCTTTTGCAAACTCTAGGGTAACCACTAAAAAAATTTAAAATGAAGTATAATTGATATGCTAAAAGAAGAAAGAAGATGGAGTCATATAAAATGTTCAATTAAAGCCAGAGAAGGCAGAAGAAAAAGTGGAAGACCAAGAAAACACAAGCCAGCAAACATAAAACTGTTATAGATATGGTAGATTTCAATCCAACTATATCAGTAATTTAGATATGAATGATGTAAATGCATCCAATTAAAATAGACTGTCAGAGTAGATAAACAAGACCTAATTACGTTGTCTATAAGAAATCCACTTTAAATGTAATGGCAGATTAAAAGGAAAATGGAGAGAGTAGAAGTGGCTCAAGCCATTGGGCACCCCCCTAGGGAGGTCCAGAGTTTGGTTTGTGGAGCTTCCTAAAAAGATGAGCACACAAGAAACAGACACAGACGGCAAGTGCAAACAACAAGGGGGGGGGGGGTGGAGAAAAAGAATAAAAATCATTAAAAAAGTAAATGGAGAAAGATATACCATTCCGGGCAAGTAAAATGTATCAGATAAAGAGGGGCACTACATAATGAGTTAATTCTACAAGAAGACATAATCCTTAATGTATATGTACCTAACAATGGAGCATCAAAGTAATGCAAAAATTGATAGGACTGCAAGGAATAATAGATAAACCTACTATTATAGAGGGAAACTTCAACACCCTCTGTCAGTAACTGACAGATCTAGCAGGCAGAAAATCAGTAAGGAACTGGATATCACCATCAATCAGCTGGATTTAATTGATGTTTATAGAATACTTCATCTAACAGTAGAATGCACATTCCTTCCCAAGGTTAGATGGAACATTCATGTAGATCACACAGTGGGCCATAAAAACTCCCTAATAAACTTAACAGAAATAATACAAAGTATGGTGTCAGATCACAGTGGAATTAAGCAAAATCAACAATAGAAAAACAAAATCCCAAAATATTTGGAAAATTTCTCAATTACGAGTTAAAGTCTCGAGAAATTAAAAACGTTTTGACCTAAATAATGAAAGTAAAACTTATCAAAATTTGTGGAATACAGCAAAAGCAGTTGCATAGAAGGAAATTTATAGCATTGAATGTATATATTAGAAAATAATAAAAATCTAAAATCAATTGTCTAAGCTTCCATCATAGGAAACTCAAAAAAGAGTTAAATCCAAAGCAAGCAGAATAAAAGAAACAAAAATTAGAGCAGAAATTAATGAAATTGAAACCAAAAGCTAGTTATTTGAAAAGATCAATAAACTTGATAAACCTCTAGCCAGGCTAACCAAGAAAAAAAAAATCACTTGTATCGGAAATGAAAGAGTGACCATAACAATGGTAAAACTGTGAGTTAAAGGTGGCAGCTGCAACTGCTGGCATTCTCCCCACACTATAGATGCTTCTGAATTCTCTGGCCTCAGGGGCTGGTGGCTACAGACAAAGGGGGTCCCAGGGATCTGTCTTCCCAGGAAAGGGGGGAGAGAGAGACAGCCTGAGGCTGACTCAGCTTTTGACCCACAAATTTGGTCTGCTGGGTCCCAGGAGCCCTTCCTTGCAGGCCAGGTAGGGCCATGCCATTGTTTGCCTTGAGAGCTGGCAATTACCACTCTACTGACTAGGACTGGTTTTTGAGGATATGGAGGGGAGTAGAATTAGTTCCTACCTGGGAAAAGGGAGAGCACTGTCAGCAAGGGTTGGAGAACTGCTTCTGAGAAAGTTTGAATTAAAAGGCTCTTAGTCTCCAGGCAGGATCCTCTATCACACTTACCTGGTCCGTGTTGCAGCAAACACACTGACCAGGTTTTGAAATGAGAGGCCTGCCAAAGAGCACCATCTGCTGGCAGTCCAAGGAAGTGCGTGTGAGGAAATTAAATAAGAGACTTTCCCTTACTTTTACGGCCTCCCTCCTCAAGGTTCTTGCAAGCGGGTCTGCACCTCATTACCGGGTCCAGGGCCCAGAATTGATCAACTAACAGGGACAATCCTAAAGATCCAGAATAGGTTGAACTAAGAATCAAAAAATGGCAGTAACACACAGCCTCCCACCATTAAATCCCTATGAAAGAGAAATTGAGTATCACTGTCATAATCAGATGCCAAAACATCAGCAAAAAATTGCAAGCTATGGGGCCAGCTGGATAGCCCAGTGGATAAGGGTGCCGGTATACCACATGGGAGGC
>PVKH010015724.1:0-15980 GCA_004027955.1 Chaetophractus vellerosus
CCCCATTCTTGCTGCTCTCTGTGTTACTAAAACACATCCTCCTCACACACCCTCCATGGAAAAACATATAAGGGAAACGACCACAAAGGGCTCATAGCTTTGATTCCAACTATAAACTCAGCCCTTTCCCTGCCCTTTTGCCCAGTGACTGCCTTTCAGCTCTGAGTGGGTCCGAGAGTAACTACTGCCCAAAAGGCTGGAACAGGAGACCCTGTTCCTTCCTCCCTGGCCCCCTTCAACCCTTGCTGTTCTAACAGGGGTGCCCTAAAACTGACGGCATGTTCCCTTTCACGCACACCACCACCAAATGTTAAACAATGTAAATAGAGGTATTAGGAATTAAAATAAATTCAGGTTATTAAATCAAAATAGATTGAAAATAACAATCAAAGTAAAATAGTGTTAAAGAGCATACCGCAGTAACCTGGGGTTCCACATACTGTCTTCATGAGCACTTGATGTTCCACAATTTTAGAGAGTCCAAAATCAGCTAAAAACAGGAAAAAAATTAAAGCAATTCTTTTCTCAGCTTTTATAAGAAGACAGAATACTTTTTAAAAAAATTTTATTTATTACATATCCCCCCTTTCTGCTTGTTCTCGCTGTGTTCATTTTTGCGTTCCTCCGTGTCTTCCTGTCTCTCCCCGCCACGGCAACCCGCCGAGTCAGCTCACCATGCGGCGGCCTGTCTGCTTGCAGTGGCTTGCCCTGCCCACGGCGGCTTGCCTTCTCAAGGCGGTCTGCCCACTCAAGGAGGCCCCGGGAACTGAACCCTGGGCCTCCTATGTGGTAAACCGGTGCCCTACCAATTGGACTACAGCCGGCCCCACTTGTTTTTTTTAAAAATTGTTTTATTATTTGTTTGGATGTTTGTTTTGTATTTGATGGTGGGGTAGGGGTGGGTGGAGACAAGTGACAGGAGAGAAGAAACAAGAACAAAAGAATTAAATCTTGCTTTAAGTTGGAGAAAAAAATTGACTCCCACATACATTTTATGCTCTTCTCTGTATTTCCCATCTTTTAGCCAATAAGCTATTTTTTTGAATAGTAGTAATACTTATATTTTATCTAATGCTATTAATCCAATATTTATGACAATAACTCTAATGGATAATATAGAATTAACTTCAGTACAGTGTGAGAAAACAAAATAAAAAATTAGGCTTTCATAAATGTTAGAGAAATAAGGAGAAACATCAAAAAGCTTATTCTGCTTTAGTGTATTTGACAGGTAATTTTTTTTTATATTGCAAAGATCCTTTTATTTATTCCCCAGAATGTTACCTAGGAAAAATATCAGAAGTTGCTACTCTTATGAGCTATTTGCTGGGCCATATCTCACTCAGGAAGCATCAGGAAACCCTCCAGGGACATTGGTGCAGAATGGATGCCGTTTTAAACTTCAGAGGTAAACCCCCATTTTCACAGAGGTGCCTGCTCCCTATCCGTGAAAGCAGCAGGAACCCCTTCAGAAAGAAAGGCTCTACTGCCTAAATTAGCGTCTAGCCATACATTTAAAGACCTTTCTTTAAGGATAAAATCTTTGAAAGTGATGTCAAAGGAAATGGAGCCTCCCTGCTCTCCAGTCCTTGCAGGCATGATTATAAGAACAAGCTGACTGCTCAGCAGGACTTTCAGTATTTTTCTTTCACTTTCTGCATTCATAAAGCACATTATGTTGTCTGAGCTCTTCCATGATATGTACAACTTAATTTTCAAAGGGATTAACATGTGTAAATGCAGTGAACTCGTCATATTAGCATTATAAAGGACAGCACAAGAAGATAAATGCGCTCCAGAGGATTTAATACAAAGTCCACAAAGGGGAATTCATCAAAAATAAATTTTATTTCTGTTTTTGGAAATGAAGACTTGTTTTGGAAGGGACATGGAAAGTAAAATTCAATGTAATTTTCCTAAAATGCTGATTTAAGTTCTCTTCGGGTAGATTAGAATTTCCCAGCCTTCACCTTTGAGTAGTAGTTCTTCAAAATGCTTATGGAATAGGAGTGGGGAATAAGATTTCAAGGGTTGAATAAAGTTCAGGAAAGCTTCATACTACTCTCTATAATGCAGTGTTACAGGTTAGCATTTTTAAGTTTCTGGGAAGTCCTCCAGAAATAAACATTGTATTTAACTTAAACGTTGGCATTTCCTAAACTTATTTGACCCACCGTGGAGCCTCCACAAACCATTCCCAGATCCACAAAAAGAAAACTGGACTCACACTCCTGAGGAAATGTGGATCTCAATTTATCTCCATTCTTACAAATAGATGGCTCAGAGCCTAGCTTCACTGACATGTATCGAGGCATTTTGTGTCAAAGTTCCTGATTGTCTAAAATTAGTCTCCAGCTAATTTGTGTAATGAAAGTTAATAACCAAAAATGAGGTTTGGTTATCTGTGATTTTCTTCTGTATAAACTTATCTACAAAAATACAAAATCAACTCTGGAGACCTCCTTCCACCTCCAAGAGCCATGATTCCTTCGTGTGCTCAGTCATGTAGCACCAACTTAGCCACTGCTCTCCTAGTTAGTTTTCCAAGACAGAACACAAACTTCCAAAAATTTTTACAGATGCCAAACAGTCAAGATATTGGATGGAGGCAAAATGGGATGAGGCAGTATTTTTTAAATCCCACAGAATAAATTTCTTCTGCTGCTCTGGGTAAAGGAGTCAGAGGACATGAAGAAATGTTCTCACCGATTTTGAGTGGTGCATCTGGGGCTGGAGTTGCATAGAGAAGATTCTCTGGTTTAAGATCACGATGGACAATCCCATTTTCATGTAGATACTAAATAAGAGAAATGATGAGGTAACATTTGTATAATTATATTTATGGTTCCACCATCTATATTTAATCTTTTCATGATTATAATAATCTTTATTAAGTAGGTCCTTCAACGACTCACATATATTATGACTTAAAAATAAACACCATAAAGGAAAATATGTTTCAAACAATACCTCATTAAAGAATAGATTATAAAGTTACCTAGAGGTGAAATGCAATTTAAGTTGAACAAAATCGATTCCCAGAAATGAAATTCTTATGCTTCAGGGAATTATCGTTGCAGTTCTGTTTATGCATATCACCTGAACAGTTGGAATCAGCTAATTATTATTATAATAAAATCAAGGTACCGTGTATTTAAATTTGTCTGGTTTATTATCTGAAAAGCATAATTTTATTGTGATCTTAGAAACTCAAAACCATAAGCTAAAACTTCATAATTATTGTTTGAAAAGACATTTAGATGTGAATAGTTGTTTAGGAACACTTTTCTTAATATGATAAATATGCTTGAGGACAATGACTGCTCTTCTGAGAATTAGTAAATCCAACTATCACTATAGATACAGAGGGTTGTGTGTGAGATGAATCTTAAAGGTCACCCATAAAAACCCCACTAATTTTATTGTAATTTCAATTATTTTGTGAAGATATGTTTAATCACACATGTAATATATTCTTATTGTTAATAATAAAGCCCTACCTGACCCCACTTACCTCAGTCCCACACCCTTCTCCAAAGAAAGGTAATTACATACCACTTTGACATGATTGGATTTTTTTTCCTATGCATTTATAACATGAATATATGGACATAGAGAGATATCTCTGGTTTTATTCATTTTCTTATATAAATGTATCATTCATATGAATTTTTCTTTATTTTTTCCCACTTAAAAATGTCTTTGAAACCTTTTCCACATATCACCTCAGCTTGTTCTATCTAATTCTTGCATCTATTTTGAGGGATGTATTATAATTTACTTCGCTTTTCCTTTTTTTGGTGAACATTTAAGTTGCTTTCATTTTTTAAAATTGCAAATAACAGTAATAAACATGCTTGCATTTCCATATTTGGCCTTTTCTGCTGGTATTTCTCTAGGACAGGTACTCAGAAGTAGATCTGGTACAGTCACAACTTTCACTCACAGTAAGTGTAGGTATTTTCTCAATAGCATTACCAAATCTATATTTTAATTTTTTAAACTTTACTGTGTAAAGATTGTTTCTTAAGTTTGGTTTAACTTGTCTGCCTCCTACTCATATGCTTACTGGTCTATCGGTTTTCCTCTTCTATGAATTGCCTTTTCATATCTTTTGCCCATTTTTCTGTCGGGATAAGAGAGAAAGCTGCCCGTGTGAGGTAGTCTCTCTCCTACTTCATGGGGGAGGTGAGGGAGTCCTTCCTTCTACTCAGGCTGAGTAAGGGGAGAGGAGGTGGTTTCAAGATCACAATTTGTAGAACTTGACGTGTAACTTAGATATTTGAAGACACAGGGACTGATACCTGGCTCACTCATGAAAAACCGTGCGATGAGGGGCTGGTTGGAGCAGCTGGGTGAAGAAAGAGGGCCTCACTGAGATTCAGCTGCCCGCAGATGAGAGCTGAACAAAGGCGCACTTTCCTGGTGGGATTTTGCAGTGTAGACTCTACATAAGAAATCCAGGCCCGAGTCTTCTTGAGGATGCCCCTGTTTGGGAGCGTTTCCTGCCAGGGGTGATGCCAACCCCAGCATCACAAGAAGCAGAACCTGAAGGTGGTCACAGCAGGCAGCTGAGGAGGCATCAGCTCCCTGGAGGAAGTGGGGGGAGAGAGCTGCTCTGCGATGGAACCATAGACTCTGTAGAAACCATAAACGTTTTCCATAAGGAAAAGAACAATAGGCCTTTTTTACCTGTCAGACCCAGAGAGTACCAATGTCAGAAAGCAACCAGCCAGATGAGGCCTTTCCTAACCCTCCTTTCCCCCTGCCCTATCCCCATTGCTGTCATATCCCAACTGTGGAAGGACCACAAACTATATTGAGCTGGTTGGAAAAGAGCAATAAAGAGAGAAGAAATGAACATGTATCTTCCCTTTCCCCACATATTCACAAACTATAGGTCATGTTGGAAGAGGGGAGAATTTTAAGATTGGATGAGAGACTAACAGTTTGGTCTTTTTCTTACCTGAGTGATTGGAAAATCTATAGGAATGGCCTAAATTTTTTTTCATGAAGTGAAAGAAGGGATTCACAGAGTGAATTTTCCAGGATGGCATAAGAAAAAATAAATTAGATTTTGCCCAAGTCTTCTCAAGGCTAGCTCACTCATTACAGTAGATACTAATTAAACATAGATTACAAACACCTGATATATTTTAAGCACTTGCTATATTCCAAGCACTGTTGTAAATGCCTTACAATAGCTCCATGAGTTTATCACAAATACTTGTTTTGCAGATAAGAAAACTGAGGCATAAAATGACTAAGAGATTTACTCAACATCACAACTAAACATGGCAGGGCTGGGATTCACACTCAGTTTTTGCCAGTAGAACCCACATCCTTACCCATAATATGATCCACATGCAGATGCTCAATACTTATTTGTTGGTTGACTAAGGAGGGGATGAGAGGAAAATAAAAATGAAGGGGTGGAAGGGAGAATAATGGAGGAGAGGGCAGGTACTGAAGATGGGAAGAGAAATGGGAGAAAAACAGCCTTAAACGCTACCCAGAGAAAACCTGCCATATCCCTGAGGAAGAAAGAACATACCATAGCTTGCTAGAAGTTGCAGTTCAAAGAGGAAGATAGGGGTTTAATAGCTTTGGAACAAGAATTGTATAATCTGGTGGCAACAGAAAATACTGATTTTTTTCTCCCATTGTAAACCAATTTAGATATTCCATTGCATTGGGAAGAAAATGACACTGAAGACAACAACAACAACAACAAATGAAATGGATGGGCAATTTTTGGTTTAGCAAAATACAAATTATTTGAAGTCTCGTTAAATGTTGTCCTGGGTTTCTTTTAACAGAAATGGTGGTTATGTGTTCTAAGTCCAAATTAAACAAAACAAAACACCGTTTGGCATTCCATGAAGGACAGCCAGAGCAAAAAAAAGAAGAAAAGTCTTAGAGAAATAATAAATTAGGAGTTATGCATTACCAGAGGAACAAACCTAAAAACAAAACAATGAAATGCTAAAGGTCATGATCTTGACTTTAAAAAAGTATATAGGGGTAATTTGCTCTAAATTACTAGGTGGAAAAAGATTATCAAAAAGTCATGGAATACTCATTTACACTTTGGGGGGCATTTAAATTTATTTGATCGCCAAAATGGCAGGAGCCTTCCACTTGCTTAGATCCACTGATTCCCTCTGAGTGACTCAAAGTTGTGTTTATAACCCTGACATTATCTCAAATGAAGAAGAAAAACATGGAGTATTTTTTATCTACCCCCTTCCCCCCTCAAGAAGATATAATCACTAGGAGTAGCAACACTGTCTTTTAGAGTAGCAGTTCTCAAGTTTTCTGGTCTCAGCACCCCTTGACACTCAAAACAATTACTGAGGACCTTAAAGAGCTTTTGCTTATGTGCATTATATCTAACATTATTTACTGTAGTAATAATTAAAATTGAAAAATAAAAATGCTTAATTCATTAAATAAAACAACAGAGGGAAAGACAAGATGATGGCAGAGTAAGGTGCTCCTAGAGTCAGCTCGTCATTCAAGGCAGTTAGTAATCACCCTATCTAAAGCACCTGTTTAGGGGCTCCAGGAGACCAGAAGAGCACCCTACAACATCCTTGAATGTATGGAAGTATGGAAGGAGGAGACTGCCCATCCGCGGAGAAGATTCGTGAATAGAGAACTCCACACTGTGAAGGTAGGTGCCCACATCGCAAACCACCTCAGGAGTTATTCTGTGGCTGGAGTTGGAAGCTCCATTTCCCATAAACAGGGAAGGAAGACATGGTTGGCCACCTACTTCAGCTACTGATTAGTAAACTCGGCTGGCCAAAGTATAATCCTAAGAACAGCTAAAGTTTGAACCTGTCCAAGTTGGAAAGAGACCAGTAATGGTCATTTTAACTCCGCTCCTGGCACAGTGCAGGTAGGGACTGGCTTCTTTCCACAAAGATTGGATTGCAGCTCTAGCCTAGGCTTCAAAACCACCTCCAGCAGAAAGGAAGCTGGAGGAACCTGCACCAGCCTATCCGGGTAACTGCAGGTGGTTTCTGCCAGCAGAGACTGAATAGTCAGGCACCTGGGGCTCCATCCCCACCCTCAAGTAAGATAGGAGGGGAGCTGGGTTTCCTCAGCCTTTCTGGGCAACCTGGACTCGTGGGTACCTGTGGATCCACCCCCATCCCCCAATAGGAAAGGAGGGGGTTTGTGTTTCCATAGCCTTTCCAGGCAACAGCAGGTACTTTTGGCCTGCACAGACTGGCCTATTAGATGCTTGTGGATCCACCCTCAACCCTTAATAGGATAGGAGGGGTCTGGTGTCTCCTTAGCTTCTCCAGGCAACAGTAGGCACTGTTGTCCTATAGGGACTGAACTGTTGGGTGTCAGTTATTCCATTCCCACCCCCTAAAGGGCAAAAGGGACAGTATTCCCTCAGCCTCTCAGGGTAACTTCAGGTGTATTCAGCCCACACAGATTACATTGTTAAGCACTCCAGAGGGACCATCCCCACCCTTGTCAGGGAGGGGGTGCCAGTGCTACATCAGTCTACCTAGGAAACTGTGGTCATTTTAGACCTGCACAGCACAGATTGCTGCCCACACATGCAGCTCCATCCCTGCCCCAGGTAAGGGAGGAAGGGGTGTGAAGCTTCATCAGTCTTTCTGGGCAACTAAACACAGTCTTGTTTTGCGCAACTTGGATTATTACACACGGCTGCAGCTCTGTCCCTACCCCTGGTAGAGGAGAGAAGTGAGAGAAGCTTCATTAATTCCTGGGGCAACACGGGCAGCTTCTGGCTCCACAGCTTATAGGACCAATTACATCCTTGGCTCCTACTACACAACCAGCAAGGAAGAAAAGGCAAGAAAGCTCTAAACTAAAGAGAGAAACTGCACCCAGAATAAATACATCCAGTAAGCCAGATGCAAAGACACCAACAAAAAGTTACAATCCAAACAAAGAAACAGGAAGTTATGGCCCAGTAAAAGGAACAAGATAAGCCTCCAGATGACATAAAGGAGTTGAGACAACTCATCATAGATGTTCAAACAAATCTTCTTAATAAATTCAATGAGATGGCTAAAAAGATTATGGATATTAAGAAGACACTGGGTGAGCACAAAGAAGAATCTGAAAGCATACATAGCAAAATAGCAGATCTTATGGGAATGAAAGGTACAATAAATGAAATTAAAAATACACTGGAGGCATATAACAGCATATTTGAGGAGGCAAAAGAAAGTATCAGTGAGCTTGAAGACATGATCTCTGAAAGCAAACATACAAAAGAACAGATGAAGAAAAGAATGGAAAAAATTGAACAGGGTCTCAGGGAACTAAATGGCAGCAAGAGATGGGCAAATATGTGTCATGGATATCCTGAAGGAGAAGAGAAGGGGAAAAGGGCAGAAGGAATACTTAAAGAAATACTGATAGAAAATTTCCCAACCCTATTGAAGGACATAGATATCCATGTCCAAGAAGCACAATGTACTTCCATCCAAATAAATCTGAATAGATCAACTCCAAGACACATACTAATCAGAATGTCAAATTCCAAAGACAGAGAGAGAATTCTGAGAGCAGCAAGAGAAAATCAATGCATAACATATAAAGGATTTCCAATAAGATTAAGTGCTGATTTCTCATCAGAAACCATGGAGGCAAGAAGGCAATGGTATGAGATATTTAAGATACTGTAAGAGAAAAAATGCCAACCAAGAATCTTATATCTGGCAAGATTGTCTTTCAAAAATGAAGGTGAGTTTAGAATACTCACAGATAAAAAGAACCTGAGAGAGCTTATAATAAAGAGACCAGCTTTGCAGGACATCCTAAAGGGAGTGTTACAACCTGAAAATAAAAGACAGGAGAGAGAGGCTTGGAAGAAAGTCTAGAAATGAAGATTGTATCAGTAACAGAAACTAAGAGTCAAAAGAGTGGTGAAAATAAAATATGACAGATAAAACCCTAAGGTCAAAATGGGTGAAATAAGAACTGCCTTTATAGTAATAATATTGAATGTTAATGGATTAAATGTCCCAATCAAAAGACACAGACTGGTGGAATGCATAAGAAAATATGAGCCATTAATATGCTGTCTGCAAGAGACTCACCTTAGACCCAAGGATACCAATAGTTTGAAAGTGAAAGATTGGAAAAAGACATTCCATGCATGTGGTAATCAAAAAAAAAACTGGAGTAGCTATACTATTGGATGGAATAGACTTTAAAAGGAAATTTGTTATTAGAGAAAAAGAAGGATATTATATTTTAGTAAAAGGGGCAATTCACCAGGAAAAAATAACAATCATAAATGTATATGCACCTAACCAGGATGCCCCAAGATACCTGGGGCAAACACTGGTTAAACTGAAGGTAGAAATAGATGTCTCCACAATAATAGTTGTAGACTTCAATATACCACTCTCAGTGTTGGATAGAACATCTGGGAAGAGGATCAATAAAGAAACAGAGAACTTGAATAATATGGTAAATGGACTAAACCTAATAGACATATACAGAACATTGTACCCCAGAACAGCAAGATATACATTCTTTTCAAGTGCTCATGGGTCTTTTTCCAGTATAGACCATATATTGGGTCACAAAGCAGATCTCAATAAATTCAACAAAAACAAAATTAAACAAAGCACTTTCTCTGATCATAATGGAACAATGTTGAAAATCAACAAGAGGGAGAAAAAGGGAAAATTCACAAATATATAGAGATTAAACAACACACTCTTAAATAATCAGTGGGTCAAAGAAGAAATTGCAAGAGAAATCAATAAATATGTTGAGACACATGAAAATGAGAACACAACATATCAGAACTTATGGGATGCAGCAAAGGTAGTGCTGAGAGAGAAATTTATAGCCCTCAATGCTTACATTTAAAGAGGAGCTAAAATTAATGACCTAACTACACAGCTGGAGGAACTATAAAAAGAACAGCAAACTAATCCCAAAGCAAGTAGAAGGAATGAAATAACAAAAATCAGAGCAGAAATAAATGAATTTGAGAACAAAAAAACAATAGAGAGAATTAACAAAACCAAAAGTTGGTTCTTTGAGAAGATTAACAAAATTGGCAAACCCTTAGCTAAACTGACAAAGAAAAAGAGAGATAAGATGCTAATAAATGAAATAAAAAATGAAATTGGGGACATTACTATTGACCCCACAGATATAAAAGAGATCATAAGAGGATACTATGAACAACTGCATGCCAAAAAAACTAGACAATGTAGATGAAATAGAAAAATTCCTAGGAGTGTACAAGCAACCTACACTGACCCTAGGAGAAATAGAAGACCACAACAAACCAATCACAAGTAAAGAGATTGAAACGGTCATCAAACAACCCCCCAAAATGAAAAGATGGTTTCACAGGTGAGTTCTACCAAGCATTCAAGATTTTATGCCAATCTTACTCAAGCTCTTCCAAAAAATTGAACTAGAAGGAACTCATTCTACGAATCCAATATCACCCTAATACCAAAGCCTGGTAAAAATATTCTGAAAAAAGAAAATTACAGACCCATTTCATTAATGAATGTGGATGCAAATATCCTCAATAAAATACTTGCTAATTGAATCCAACAACATATTAAAAGAATTATTCATCATGATCAAGTGGATTTTATACTAGGCATGCAAGGGTGGTTCAACACAAGAAAATCAATTAGTGTAATAAACCACATTAATAAAGAAGAAAAATCACATGATCTTATCAATTGATGCAGAAAAGACGTTTGACAAAATACAGCATCCCTTCTTGATAAAAATATTACAAAAGATAAGAATTGAAAGAAACTTTCTCAACATGATAAAGGTCATATATGAAAAAAACCACAGTTAACATTGTACTCAACGGTGAAAAACCAAAAGCTTTCCTGTTGAGATCAGGAACAAGACAAGGATGCCCACTGCCACCACTGTTGTTCAATATAGTGCTAGAGGTTCTAGCTAGAGCAATCAGGCAAGAAAATGAAATAAAAGGCATCCAAGTTTGAAAGGAAGAAGTAAAACTTTTGCTATTTGCAGATGATATCCTATATCTTGAAAGTCCTGAAAAATCTACAACAAAGCTCCTAGAGCTAATAAACTATTTCAGTAGAGTGTTGGGATACAAGATGAATACACAAAACTCTGTGGTGTTTCTATACAATCGTAATGTGCAATCTGATGAGGAAATCAGGAAAAAAAATCCCATTTAATATTAGCAACTAAAATAATCAAATATTTAGGAATAAACTTAACCAAGGATGTAAAGCACTTGTATTCAGAAAACTACCATGCATTGTTAAAAGAAATTTAAAAAGACCTATATAATTGAAAGAACATTCCATGCTCATGTATAGCAAGATTAAATATCATTAAAATGTCAATTCTGCCCAAATTGATATATAGATTCAATGGAATCCCAATAAAAATTCCATCAAAAAATTTTTAAACAAACGGAAAACACAATTATCAAGTTTATTTGGAAGGGTAAGGGACCCAAAATGGCCAGAAACATTTTAAAAAGGAAAAACAAAGTTGGAGGGCTTTTACTTCCAGACTTTAAATCATATTACCTAGCTACAGTGGTAAAAACAGCATGGTACTGGCATAAAGATAGACACATGGACCAATGAAACTAAACTGATGGTTCAGAAACAGATCCTTACAACTATGGTCAAGTGATTTTTGACTGTCAAACCCACCCAGCTAGGGCAGAACGGTCTATTCAATAAATGGTGCTGGGAGAACTGGATATCCATAGCCAAAAGAAAGAAAGAGGACCCTTATCTCACACCTTATAGAAAAATTAACTCAAAATGGATCAAAGACCTAAATATAAAAGCAAGCACCATAAAACTGCTTGAAGAAAATGTGGGAAAACATCTTCAAGACCTGGTGGTAGGTGGTGCATTCTTAAACCTTACATGAAAGAAAACATGGATAAATGGGACCTCCTCAAACGTTAACACTTTTGTGATTCAAAGGACTTCATCAAGAAGGTGAAAAGGTAGCTCACTCAATGGGAGAAAATATTTGGAAACCACATGTCTGATAAGGGTTTCATTTCCATTCTATATAAGGAGATCATACAACTCAACAATTAAAGAGCAAGCAATCCAATCTAAAAATGGGCAAAAAGCACATGAAAAAATATGCCATATCACTAGCTACTAGGGAAATGCAAATCAAAATGTCAGTGAGATATCATCTCACATAGTACAGAATGGCCATTATTTTAAAAAAACAGAAAATAATAAATGCTGGGGAGGATGTGGAGAAATAGGAACACTCCTTCATTGATGGTGGGATTGTAAAATGGTGCAGCCTCTGTGGAAGACAGTTTGACAATTCCTCAGGAAGCTAAATATAGAACTGCCATATGATCCAGCAATTCCTCTAATGGGAATATATCCAGAAGAACTAAAAACTGTGACTCGAACAGATATCTGCACACTGATGTTCATAGTGACATTATTCACAATTGCCAAAAGATGGAAACAACTCAAGTGTCCATCAACCAATGAATGGATAAACAAAATGTGGTATATACATATGATGGAATACTGTGCTGCAGTAAGAGGAAGTGAAATTGGGACACATATGATAACATGGATGAACCTTGACATTATGCTAAGTGAAGTAATCCAGACACAAAAGGACAAATATTGCATGATCTCATTAATATGAACTAAATATGAAGATAAATGCATGGAGTTAAAACCTAGATTATAGGATATTAGGAGATAAGAGGAGGGTTGAGAAGAACTACTGATGCTTACTGTATGTAGAAGTTTTAATTAGCTTGACTTATAAAAGTGCAGAAATGAATAGAGTTGATGATAACACATTATAGTGAGTAGCAGCTGGTTTATAAATGGGATTGTGGCTGAAAAGAGTAATCTAGGGATGTAATTGAAAGAAAGCTAGAGAATAATTTAGGGACTGAATAACATATTGAACTCAGAGGTGGATGAGAATTGTGGTTGATGGTACAGATGCAAAAGTGTCCTTCTGTGAGCTAGAACAGATATACATCACCATTGCAGGGTGGTGGGAATGTGGAGAAGCATGGGAAAAATGCAATTGGTGTGACCTATGGACTGTGGTTAATAGCAGCACTATAATGTTCAGCATCAATGCCAAAGATGTACTGTGTGTTAATGGGGGGATATGTAAAAAGTGTGCCAAGTATATGCTACGGACCATGGTTGGTGGTAATTGTCTGATGATATTATCTCATAATCTAACAAATATTCCACTATGGTAAGTTGTGTTAGTGAAGTAGTTTTGTATGGGAATTCTACACATATGCATGATTGTTTTGTAGGTTCACAACCTTTGTAATAAAAATATATTTTAAAAAATAATAATGTGGGTTGGGCGGAAAATACACCAAATGTAAGATATGGGCTATAGTTATTAGTAATATTTTGATGATGCTCTTGCATAGTTGTAACAAATGTTTCACAAAAATGCAAGTTGTTGGTGGAGGGATGATTTATGGGACACCTGTATGATGTTATGCATCATTATTTTCTAAGCTCACAACTTTTAATATACACTTATTATTTATGTATGTTCATTTATGAATGATATACTTCAATAAAAAATTTTAAAAAATAAAACAACAAACTCCTTACATGTTAACTAA
Organism: Chaetophractus vellerosus; assembly: GCA_004027955.1. Lineage (NCBI taxonomy): Eukaryota > Metazoa > Chordata > Mammalia > Cingulata > Chlamyphoridae > Chaetophractus > Chaetophractus vellerosus. Next base: position 13,640 of record PVKH010015724.1, read on the forward strand.
ATTATTAAATAAAAATAATTTGTTCCAAAACAAAAACATATTTAGTGAGAAGAATACTATTGTTTTTATAATTTGTAACTCTAATTTCTGGCTTAATACAAGTCATCTCAATTCTCCTATCTGCTTCTGCATTCAGTCTGTTGTAAAATCACACATCATGTAGTCTCTTGAAATCCCACAGTGCTCTCATAAGTAAGGGAAAATGCCTTTATATTATTCTGAAATGATTTTGATCTCACAGCCCTTTTGAAAGTATCTCAGAGGCCCCACAGGGATCCCTACATTATACTTTGAGAACTGCTGTCTTAGAGCATCTGAAGGCTTAAAAAGAGCAATTTAAGGGCTGAATAATTTTTAAATGACATGCACACCTCTAATATCAAGTTCTAATCTCATCTCATCATTTTAAGATCACTGCAGGTAAAGAAGGAAAGAAGAAAAGAAATTAAGGAGAAAAAATTGTTTCTTAAAATTGTGTGGTGTGGGAAAATGTGCAAAGACATTTTATAATATAGTATTAATGATATAGAAGAACTGGTAAAGAAATACCTAATTATGGATAAATATACCCTATCAAGATATTGTTGATATTACAAATTATTTAAATCATGGGGATTCAACATATATAGACAAAAGGACTAGAAAAAGAAAGAAACATAGTGAATGAATACTCTTCGAATAAACCGAGTATTAATCATAATTGAAGTAAACCAAAGAGAAACAAGGAAACAGATTAAAAACCTAAAAAACAATTTGGGAAAAGATGTACAAAATCTTGCATATGAGTCTAACAAGTTAATGAAAGGAGTAATAAATCTGACAACAGTTGTAGCACTGTTAAGCTGCATTATTAGTTAATAATGGATATAATGAGTAGTGGTAAACTTTGAAAAAGAAATTGGAAGAGTAAATATCCAGGTGTGCATAAATTTAAATAAAATTTTAAGGAATTCAAAGGAGAAGGAGGAGGAGGAAGGAGAGGCGCAGAAGCACAATGAATTTACCAGCTAAATATTTTTAAAGTGTGTGATCTTGAAAAAAAAAAAAGACATAAGCTGATAAGTGTAATCTTATCTGTAGAGTCATCAGGACAAAAAACAAAGTACATTTCCAAGGATTTTGTAATAAATTCAAAGTTTCTGTGCCAAGGGCATTTCTTTGCTGAGTTCTGTCAACAGTTTGCCCTCAGTTTTGATCAAAGGCCAGTATAGGAAATATGCATATTAAGGGTTTTTTTTTTTTTACATTGTTTTTGAAGCAATTATTAAAGAAGAACGTCAAGAGAGTTGCTTTGGAGCAAAATAGCCCAAATGTATTATTTATTAGCTGTGTGATCTTAAGCAATTTGTCTAAATCTGAAACCTAGATGTTTTCTCATCTGTAATGCCCACTTTGCAGGGTGTACTAAGAATTAGAAATGAGGCATGTAGCAGATATTCCACTGCATAAATGGTAGCTATTAGGATTTTATCATTGTTGATCCATGTCTCTGGTAAAATAAATTTGCATTTAAAAATTCTTTGAGATTCAGAAAACTTCCTCTTTCCTGAAGCTATTATATCCTTTGATCAGAAAATACTTGCTTTATCATTTATATTTTCCCCTATTGTTTTGCCTGCCAAAAAGCTCAGTGAAAAAGAGGTTTCAATTACAATAAGTAGCCTATTTTGGGTATATTTATTTCTCCCTTAATCTCTCTGATTCTTATTTCCTTTTCCCACTTCAATAGTTTTATTTTATATGCATTTTCCATTTAACTTGCCACAAGAAGATGCAATATAAATTATAAATATAGAGAGACAATGTGTCAGACCACTTCCTAATGCTGTCCTTTTATTTTACATGTTGTCAACTTCCTTCATTCATGTAGGGCATCTGCCTGGCCCCTGGAGAGTTTGTGAGCCCTGCTCATGAGATCAAAGTCAAATAAGACATTGCTGCTGCCCTTGATGCCAAAAGCTTGGAAACCTACTGATGGTTTTAAGCAGGAGACTAATGGGATTATATCTGCACCTTTAAATAACCACTCCCATGGCAGGGTAGAACATGGACTGGGGGAGGGAGCAAGACTGGAGGCTGGGAAACCAGTGGTTAAGCTAGTTTCCAGAGTAACTAAGAGAGAAAAAGTATGTGTGGCAAGAGCAGTAAGTAGGAAGAGGAGGAGGGAATACATGAGCCACTAAGGAGGGAAAACCTACACATGGCCTTAGATTAGATGTGCCAGGTAAGGGAGATGGAGAAGTAGGATAATCCCAGGTTTCTGACTTGGTCAGTTGTATGGTGTCACTTGTTGGGTTCGGAAATAAAGGTATAGAGGGAGCAGATTTAGGTTAAATAATGA
>PVKH010015725.1:0-16046 GCA_004027955.1 Chaetophractus vellerosus
TGATTGCTTGTCCCAGTGTTGCCCTTTCACTGGCCAAACCACCTGATCTCTGAATGGAGACAACTATTTTAAGAATCCAGATTCTTAGAATTCTCAGTGACTTGTCCAGATCCCAAAACTAACTTCTAATTCCCAGAAAGAAAACATGCTGTGAAAATTCCTAATGTACCACCAGTAGGCAATCCTAGATGAACCTTTAAATTTAAAAATGTCTACTATATTTTCTATGCCTATCATTGATGATGGTAAAAAGGTGTGTGGGTGTCTGGAATGGCAGAATAATGGATGATTATATGATGATCAAAAAGGGGTTAAGCTGTAGGATAGAATCAAATGAAAACTTAACTCAGCATTGTTTAGAATATTTTATTGAATGAGACTGCAAAAATGGAATTAATTCCTACCTTAGTGATGTGGAACTCCTAGTGATATGAAATTCTTCCAAAAATTTTACCAAAAAATGTATAAACACAAGAAAGTGGTAATTGATATAATCAGAAAATAAAGATTTTGAAAGTATACTCAAATTTAGAATTCTGTAGAAAACTATATGCCAAGTGGGAAAATTCTATTTGTATCATGTGAAAATATACAGAGAAGAAACTCCTCTATTTTAGAAAATAGAGATGTAAGTAAATCAAATTGATGTGAACATTTGATGCCAGTGAGGGTTTAGGTAAATATCACTGGAATCCACCTGGTTTAAGGAATAAAAATCCTATTGTTGAAACTATTTTTAAGGGGAGAAAACTATTCAATTATACTTTAAAATAAATGGAAAAAAACCTAGGGAATGAGTACCCATCCTACAAAAAGAATATATATATCAAACAAAACCTGCATTCTGATAAAAGTGCTAATGGTCTCATTGAAAGTACTTACACTGCTGAGATTTCCCCTACATTTTGAAATGAGTGAAAGTTCAGCTATAACTGGCCCCTAGGGACATGTTCATTGTTCAAAATCCAGACTCACCATGTGAAGTAAATCCCAGTTGTATGTAAAGTAAAACTCATCCTCCCTTGAGGAATGGGTATTTCTCATTTGGCTTAATTAAGAATGTGAACTGCAGAATAGGAGCTGGGAACACAATTTAACCCAGTTCCCACCCTAAACCATAAATCCAAATGAATCCCTCTTGATTTTTATCTGCCTCTACTATAGAAGCTCTGTCAAGTTCAAAGAAAGTGGTGGCATAATGGACTGTGTGGACTCCTAACAGCAGTGATGCCAATACTAAGAGATTGGAATTTTTATATGATGGAAATATATCCATCTTGCCTAGCTTTCCAGTCTTCATTTATACCCAGCCATTCCTAATTTGGTCATTTCAAGCTATTCCAAAAGACATACTATTCTAGCAACAAGAATATGGGCAAGGTTACTTTCGAGTGCCACCGACAAAATTACTAGCTCTTTTTACTCCCATATGTTTCCATCTACATTCCAAAATCCCATTTACCTTCCCATTCTTTTAACAAGGGCCAACATCTCTGATAGAATATGTGGGCTGAGAGAGGGATGTTTTACTTCGGCATCCTTCCCACAACTGAGTGACCCTAACCCACCATTTTGAGTCTTTGGGGAAGACAAAGCAAGGAGTGCTTCTGACACAACCTCAGTCTTGCGCCTAGTCTCTAGCTGTACAAGAAGGCATAAAAGTTTTATATAATCTCAGCCAAAACTTTTGTGGATGAAAATAGGTTTTGTGATCTCACTGCAACGTAGCACCTTGTGAAAAATAGGCATATATGACTCCTTAATTCTTCTAAATATCTGCTGTTTTAAGCCCTATGAAACTTAGGGAATGTTAGAAGCCCAGCACCGCCATGAGAAATATACCTTCCCCCAGTTTCTGGAGGTTATGAACTCCAGGTTATGAACCGAATATTTCAAGCAATCTAGAAAACATATTCAACAACATATTTCTAAAACACCATTTATAAAACATAGTAACAGCACCAGTGTACAATTATATAATACAAGTAGGTACTTATTCACATCAAGTATCTAATAATGTATAGTATATATTTATAAAAGTAGGTATCGGGGGGCCGGCTGTACCCTAGTGGATAGGGCTCCGGTTCACCACATGGGAGGCCCCGGGTTCGGTTCCTGGGGACCTCCCCGGGCGGGCAGACCGCATTGAGAAGGGCAAGCTGCCACAGGCAGGGTAAGTTGCCCGCGAACGGAGCAGAGCCTCCTGCGAATGGAAGCAGAGCCGCCCGCGAACAGAAGCAGAGCTGCCTGCGCGGTGAGCTGACTCGGCGTGTCACTGCAGCGGGGGGAGACAGAGCAGACACAGAAGAACGCAAAAAAAAAAAAAAATGAACACAGCAAGAACAAGCAGAAAGGGGGGATATATAATAAAAACAAAAACAAAAACAAAACAAAACAAAACAAAAAGATGTTTCCCTACATTAAAAAAATAAATAAAATAAAATAAAATAAAATAAAAAATAAAAGTAGGTATCAAGCATAATATGCATATATAGCTATATTTCTCCTCACATTGATTACAATTTACCTACTTAGGCTTGCCATGCCAAATATAACTTGTGATTTTTTAAAATTATAGTTAGTGTCCCTTCTACCATGGGCTAAACCATCAAAATAATTACAAAACACTAAATAACTATAAAACATAGACTTTGGAGATCAAATCTAATAAAGTGAATAAATATATTTCTAGAAATCTAATGAGCTCAGAGTTTCACCAAGACATTGTGTGTAACACAGAAGAAAAACACAATATTTAATAGTCTAGCAAAGGAAAGATGACTTATCTAGCAAAACATGAAAACTTACACACATGAAAAGTTAAGGCAAAGTTACATGACAAAATATAATCAAGAGCTAGATGGTGAAAAGAAAAAGATTTACTTCAATGTAAGAAATAACTTTGAATACACCAAAATTATCGCTAGCTAGATACAGACTTAAGGAACAGACAACTCAGGGACTAAATCCCAGAGCTAACATTTAAAATATTTAAATATACAGTGTATAACAAAAGATCACAAGGAAAACAAAGAAACAAGAAATGGTGCCCCATCCAAAAGAAAAAAATAAAAACCTAGAAACCATCAACAAAGAATACCAGACTTTGTACATAACAGACAAATAATTTTTAAGTGATCCTCGGTATGCTTAGGGAGATAAAAGAAAACACAAGAGAAAGAACAATGAACAATATGCAAATCTCAATAAAGCAGAGAAAAATTTTTAAAGGAACCAAACAAAATAATGGAGTAAAAGACCACAACAGCTGAAAAGAAAAATTCCCTAGGGGATTTCAACAGTAGATTAGAGCTGGCAGAAGAAAGAATCTGTGATCACAAAGACAAGAAATTGAAATGATTCTGGCTGAGGAGCAGAAAGAAAACAGAAGAATAAAAAATTCAGCATCTAAGAGAACTGTGGGGCACCATAAAGTATAGCAATATATAAATTATGGGGATCCCAGAGGGGGAAAAGGAGAAGGGGACAGAAGGAACATTCAAAGAAATAATGACAGAAAATATCTCAAATTTAACAAAACACAAGTATTTGCACATTCAAGAAGCCCAGCAAATACCAAACAGAGTAAACTTGAAGAAAACGATGCACGAACACATAGTAGTCAGATTGTCAAATGCTAAGCACAAGGAGAGAGATCTGAAAGCTGCAAGAGAAAAGCAGTGTGTTGTGTACAAGGGAGTCCCAATAAGATTAAGTGCAATCTCTCATCAGACACCATGGAGGCAAAAAGACAGAATGATAAAATATTCAAAGTGCTGAAACAAAACAATTGCCAGCCACGACTTTATTTCCGGCAATACATTCTTTCAAAAATGAGGGAAAGATTAAGACATTCCCAGATAAGCAAAGCAGAGGGAGTAGTCACCACTAGACCTTCCCTACAAGTGATGGAAAAAAGGAATCCTTCAGACAGAAAGGAAAGGACACTAGAGAGTGGATTGAAGCAGTAAAAGAAATAAAGTCCTCTAGTAAAGGTAAACATATGGGTAATTATAAATGCCAGAATTATTGCATTGTATTTTTTTCATATGTGACTTCACTTTTTACTTTTTATGAGTTCTAAATACATAAAAAGTAATGAAAATATATGTTTTTGAGCACACAATGTATCAAGATATAATCTGTAACAAGTACAACAAAAAAGGTGAGGGGGTGGAAGGGCACAGGAATGGCAGATATTTATGCTATTGTAGTTAAGTCAAACGTGATTGTTGTAGATTTAAGTTGTTAAAGTTAAGCTATATGGTAACCAGAAAGGAAATATATGGAAAATATATTTTAAATAAAGAAATGAAAAGGGACTAAAAATGGCACAAGAAAAAATAAACAAATAATTATGAATGTAGGCATTAAAGGAAGAAATGAGGAACAAAAAAGTTATGACTTAGAAAGACTAAATAGCAAAATGGCAAAAGAAAGTCCTTCACTATCAGTAGTTACTTTGAATGTAAATGTAATATACTCTCCAGTCAAAAGGCAGAGATTCACAGAATGGATAGAAAAGCATGACCAGGGGCCGGCTGTAGCCCAGTGGATAGGGCGCTGATACACCACATAGGAGGCCCCGGGTTTGGTTCCCAGGGACCTCTCTAAGCAGGCAGACCACCTGAGAAGGCAAGCCGCTGTGGGTGGGGCAGAGCCGCCATGGGCAGGGCAAAAAGCTGCCACGGGCAGGGCAAAGCCGCCATGGGCAGGGCCCGCCTGTGACAGAGCAAAGTCACCCACGAACGGAATAAAAGCAGCCCGGGAACAGAAGCAAAGCCACCCACAAGCGGGGCAAGCCACCTGCGCAGTGAGCTGACTCGGCGCGTTGCCGCAGCGGGGGGAGACAAAGCAGACACAGAAGAACAAAAAAAAAATGAACACACAGCAAGAGCAAGCAGAAAGGGGAGGGATATGTAACAAAAAAAAAGCATGACCCAACAATATGCTGTTATGAGAGATTCACCTTAAATTCAAGATATAAAAAGGTTGAAAGCGAAAGGATGGAAAAAATATATATCATGCAATTAATAACCAAAAGGGAGCAGGTATACCTATACTAATATCAGATAAAGTAGACTTAAGTCAAAAACTGTTATAAAAGGAAAAGATGGTCTTGATGTGCTGATAAAGGGTTCAATCCAACAAGAAGACATAACAATTATAAATATATATGCACCTAACAGCAGAGCACCAAAATATAGGAAGCAAATACTGACACAGTTGCAGTGAGAAATAGATGATTCTAAATTAATAGTAGGAGACTTTAATACACAACATTCTATAATGGATAAAACATCTAGACAGAGGATCAATAAGGAAATATAAGACTTGAATGATACTCTAAACCAGGGGTTCTTAACAAGGAATATGTGAGCTTGAATTGAAATTCAAAAAGAACAATATTCTTGTGGGTTCATGTTAGTGCAGGTGTGATATAGTTATTAAATAATACACAGTATAGTATGGACTTAGTAAGGGGTCCATAGTTTTCACCTGACTGGCAAAGGGGTGGAACAAAAAAGATTAAGAATCCATACTCTAAACCAAATAGATCTAGCAGACATATAGATTCACACAATGGCAGCAGAATATACATTCTTCTCTAGTGCACATGGACCATTCTCCAGGATAGACCTTATGTTAGTCACAAAACAAGTCTCAGTAAATTCAAAAATATTAAAATCATATTGTTTCTTCTCCAAACACAATGGAATAAAGCTAGAAATCAATAACAGAGGGAGAAGTGAAAATTTTACAAATATATGGGAATTAAATAATGCACTTCTTAAAAATAAAATTTTATTGTAGTATATCATTCATACATGAACATACATAAACAATAAATGTATAGTAAAATACTTGAATTTATAAACAAAGATGCATATCATCATAGAAGGTTCCCATACATCTCCTTACCACCAACACCTTGTGTTTGTGGTAAAACACTTGTTAAAAACTATGAAAGAACATCATCAAAATATTTATACTTACAGTAATATTTAGCCCATATCTTACATTTGGTGCATTTTTCCCCCAAATGACCCAATTATTAAGATTAGTATTATATATTTGCTATCATTCAGGAGAAAACGTTCTCATATTTGTTCTGTTAACCACAGTACATCATCCTCTGGATTCCCTGTGTTATACAGTCTAATGCCTTGAACAATCCATTCAAAGTGTACACTCAGTGACTTTCATTTTTAGCACAGAGTTGTGCTATCAACATCTCAGTCAATTTTAGAACACTTTCATTACTCCAAATGAAAAATCCCATTACCAATTATAAGCCCCTATTGTTGTCCCTTAATACTGAAAAGAATATCTTCTTGCCATTGTTGCAAAATATTACAATACTACTCTTTTTTAATTAATTTTTTTATTTTTAAAGAAGCTTTAGATTATATAAATTTAAATTAAAAATATAAAGTATTCTCATATGTCCCACTTCCTCCCCCTCCCACACTTGCCCACATTAACAACCTCTTTCATTAATGTGGTACATTTGTTACAATTGATGAACACATATTGAAGCATTGCCACTAACAGTAGATTACATACAAGACAACAGTCTTACAGTGATGAAAGACATGTTTAAAATTTTTTGAATTGTTTTTTTTAATTGTTTTAATTTTTTGTATTTTATTTGTTATTTTTTAAATGATGATTTTAATTTCATTTTCTTATTATTTTTATTTGGTTATTTTCTTGGCTTCGTGTTTGGAAAGGTTTTGGATCACAGAAGGGTCACAACTGTGGCAGGGAAGGATCATTGGTATGGGGTGTCGGTGATGGGGGATTCATGGGAGGGGGTTCATCTGGGGCATGCCTCTAAGGCATATGAATGTGTTCAAGTGTTCATGGGGCATTGTCATGGTGGGTGGAGAGCCACATATTAAGTGAAAGAATATTAAATTCCCATCCTGGGGAGTTCTGCTACATTCTCTAATGGGCCAGCAAGAATGCCCTGAGTAGAGGGATGGTTCCTAGTGAAGGAGGATGGACCATTGCACCAGGCCCTTGATATTGATGACTGTACTGACGAACCTTTGCTTTTGAAATTGAAACTTAACCTAGTAATATATGTTGCCTAAGACTTACCTCTTGAGGGCCTCTCCTTGTTGCTCAAATGTGATCTCTCTCTAAGCCAAACACAGCATATAAACACACTACCTTCTCCCAAGTGTGGGACATGACTCATGAGGATGAGCCTCCCTGGCATTGAGGGATTATTACCAAGTACCAACTAGCAATGCACCTGGAAAAAGACCTTGACCATAAGGGGGAAATGGTAAATACCAATGAGCTTTTATGGCTAAGAGATTTCAAAGTGAGTTGGGAGGTCATTTCAGAGGTTACGCTTGTGCACATCTCAGCAGGATCTCATTGACTGCCACAGTAAATAGTGTCACAAATAGCAGGGCTCCTGAGGGCTCTAGAAACATCCAGACACTATAGGCAGGAGAGAGAGCTCAGGAATTTGGCACTCTGCCAGTCGGCCTTTCCTTGGAATTTATGCTCCCCAGTGTGACAGAGTTGGACTTATTTGTGGTTTCCCTACACATGGCTCTTCTGCCCCTTCTATTTGAAAGTATAGTTAGTACTTGATAGGTGTATGTCCAAGAGACTTAAATCTTTGGTCCATCCATGTAGCAGTTGGGCCCTGAATCTCAGCAGAGTTCCAGGCAACACCTACCCTCTAGTTCATTGGACTCACCCTGGACAACTAACAAGGTGATGGTGATGGAAAACACTCATCCCAAGGAACAGAGAGAATCTGCAATTACAAGCAAGATAGTTCCATCAATCTGCCCCAAGGGATCTAAGCCTCCTCTCAATTAGAGATGGAGTGGGCATCACCATCCAAGAATCCTTAGGATTGAGGAATGAATGATGGACTAGAGTAGACTAACTATTATTCTATTATAGACTTATTGTTATTCTAACAATGGAAGAACTTTTATCATTGATGTGGAGGGAGTGACCACTAGGGCTTCTAAGGGGAGGGAGAGGGAAAAATAGATGTAATAAGGGGGCATTTTGGGGACACTGGAATTGTCATGCATGACACTGCAATGACAGATACAGGCCATTATATATTTTGTCATAACTTAAAAAATTGCACGGGGCAGAGTACAAATTATAAACAATGCACTTTTAAACAACTAATAAGTCAAAGAAGAAATCACAAGGGAAATTAGGAGATAACTTGAGTTAAATAAAAATGAAAATACAACATACTACAAGTTTTGTGATGCAGCAAGAAGGCTGTGCCAAGAAGGAAGTTTATAGCTCCAAATGCTTACATTAAAAAAGAAGAAAGATTTCAAATCAGAGAACTAAACTCACAACTGGAGCATCTAGAAAAAGAAGAACAAAATAAACCCAAAGCAAGCAGAAGCAAGGAAATAACAAAGATTAGAGTGGAGATAAATGAAATAGAGAATAATAAGACAATAGAGAGAAGAAATGAAACCAAAAGTTGATTCTTTGAAAAGATCAATAAAACTGAAAGACTTTTACATAAACTGACAAGAAAAATTAGGGCATAAATAATTAAAATCAGAAATGACAGGGGGGACATTACTACCAACCCCACAGAAATAAAAAGGATTATAAGAGGATACTATGAACAACTGCAAGGGAAAAATTAGATAACCTAGTTGAAAGAGACAAATTCCTAGAATCACACAAATTATCAAAACTCACTCAAAAAAAAAAAATTGAAGAGCTCAACAAACCAATAACTAGTAAAGAGAATGAATCAGTAATCAAAAACCTCCCAATAAAGAAAAGCCCAGGAACAAGTGGCTAGACTGAAGAATTTTACAAAACATTCCAAGAAGAATTAACACCAATTCTGTTTAAACTCTTTGAAAAAATTGAACAAGAGAGAACACACTCTAACTTATTCTATAAGGCCAACATCAGTTTAATAGCAAAGCCAAATAAAGATACCACATGGAAAAAAATTACAGAATAATATCTCTTACGAATATAGACACAAAAATCCTCAACAAAATACTAGCAAGTCAAATCCAACAGCATATTAAAATAATCATACTCCATGATTAAGTGGTATTTATCCCAGGCAAGCAAGGGTAACTCAACATAAGAAAATCAATTACTGTAATATACCAAATTCACCAAATGAAGGGAGAAAAGCACACTATCATCTCAATTGACACAGAAAATGCATTTGGCAAAATCCAGAACCCCTTCTTGATAAAAATACATGGAAAACTAGGAATAGAAAGAAACTTTATCAACATGATTAAGGGCATAAATGGAAAACCCACAGCTAACATCATACTCAATGATAAATAGCTGAACTCTATCCCTGTAAGGTAAGGAACAAGACAAGGATTTCCACTGTCCTACTATTATTCAACATTGTACTGGAAGTTCTAGCCAGAGCAATTAGGCAAAAAAAGAAAGAGAAGACATCTAAATTGGAAAGGAAGAATAAAACTTCCCCTATTTTCAGATAACATGATCATATAAACAGAAAATCCTGAAAACTCTGCAACAAAATCATTAGTTAATAAACGAATTCAGAAAAGTGGTGCCATATAAGATCAACACGCAAAAATCAGTAATGTTTCTATATAATAGTAATGAACAACATGAAGAGGAAATCAGGAGGAAAATCCCATTTACAATTGCAACTAAAGGAATCTAATATCTAGTAATAAATTTAACCAAGGATGTAAAAGACTTGTACATGGAAAACCACGAAACTTTACTTTTAAAAAATGAAAGAAAACCTAAATAAATGCATTCCATGTCCATGGGTTGGAAGATGAAGCACTGTTAAGGTGTCACTTCTACCCAAGCAATCCACAGATTCAACACAATCCCAGTTAAAATTCCACAGCCTTCTTTGCAGAAATAGAAAAGCCAATCATCAAATTTGTAGAAGAGTAAGGCTCCCCAAATAACCAAAACTATCATGAACAAATTGGAGAACTCACATTCCCAATTTTAAAACTTATTACAAAGCCTCTGCAATCAAAACAGCATGGTACCATCACAAGGACCATCATATAAACCAATGGAATCAAATTGAGAGTTTCAGAAATAAATCCTCACATCTATAGCCAATTGATTTTTGACAAGGTGCTGGAAACCTGGATATCTATAAGCAAAAGAATGAAAAAGGACCCCTACCTCACACCATATACAAAAATTAAATCAAAATGGATCAAATACCTAAATATAAGAACTAAAATTACGAAACTCCTATAGGAAAACAGTGAAGCATCATCAGGAGCTTGTGTTAGGCAATGTTTCTTAGGCTTTACATCAAAAGCATGAGCAACAAAAGAAAAAATAGAGGAATCAGACTTCATCGAAATTGAAAACAGTTGTGCTTCAAAGGACATCATCATGAAAATAAAAGGACAACCTATGGAATAGGAAAAATATTGGGAAACCACATATCTGATAAGGATTTAATATCCACAATATATCAAAATATCCTACAACTCAACAACAGAAAGACAAACAACCCAATTGAAAAATGGGCAAAAGACTTGAATAAACATTTCTCCAAAGAATATATATAAATGACCAAAAGCACATGAAAGAACTCAGCAACATTAGCCACTAGGGAAATACAAGTGAAAATCACAATGAAATACATTTCTCAACCACTAGAATGACTACTATTTTAAAAATGGAAAAAGTGTTGGAGACCATATGGAGAAAATGCACACTCATTCATTGTTGGTGGGAATGTAATATGATGCAGCTGCTGTGGAAAACAGTTTGACAGTTCCTCAGAAAGTTAAGTGTAAGATTATCGTATGACCTGGTACTCCCACTTTTAGGTATATGTCCCCAAAGAATTGAAGGCAGGGACTGAAGTAGATATTTTCACACCGATGTTCATAGCAGCGTTATCCACAACTGCCAAAGGATGGAAGCTACCCAGTGTCCACCAACAGATGAAAGTTTTAATAAAACGTGATATATACATACAATAAAATTTTATTTAGCCATAAATAACACAACATTGAAATTAACACCAGTGAATTATATATTTCAATGTGATTAAAAGGGAGAATTTTATGTTTATTTATATGTTACTAGAATAAATTAAAAAAAAAAACCATAGTCCTGTAAAATACAACCAGTGAACCCTAATACAAACTAAGGAATGAAGTTAATAGTATAATTATAATACTATTGTTTCATCAGTTGTAACAAAGTCACTACACTAATTGAAAATGTTAATAATAGGGAAAATAGTGTGTGGAAAGTGGAGCGGTACATGGAGACTCTACCTTCTGCTTGATTTTTCTGTAAACTTATAACTTCTTTAATTTAAAAAATCATGGGTGGGGGAAAGGACATCATTGGCCCATAGGAAAAACTGAAATACAGATTGTCAGCTTTAAATTAATGTTAAATTTCTTGAATATGGTAACTGTACAAAAGGAAGTTATATAAGTGAATATCCTTGTTCTTAGAAATTGTACATGGAAGTACTAATTCTTTGAGGATCATGATACCTTCTCTCAAGTGTCCAGAAAATAAATGAGAGAGAGAGAGATGCAAATATGGTAAAATGTTAAAATTTGTGGATCTGGGTAAGTGGGGATGGGGTTATGTTAGGGTTCTCTGCATGGGGTTTATATTACTTTTACAACTCTATTGTAAGTTTTAAATCATTTAAAAACAAAATGTTTAAAGAAAAAAGGTAAAACCTTTTTCTCATCAAAAAAACAAAATGAAAAGTCAACAACAGTAAAGGAGAAAACCTTCACAATACTTATAGATAAAAAAAGACTTGTATCCAGAATATATATAAAGACTTCCTACAACTCAATATGAATGTAGACAATTTAATTTGTTAAATGGGCAAAAGATTTGAATAGACACTTCACAAAAGAAGATCCATGAAGGCTAACATCATTAGTCTTCAGGGAAATGCCAGTTAAAACCACAATGACATACTATTACTCACTCACTGTATTGCCTAAAACTTTTTTAAAAATGGCATTGTCTAATGTTATTCATGCTATGGAGCAACTGGCACTGTCATACACTGATGGTGGGACTGTAAAATGGTGCCAACACAGTGGAAAATAGTTCATCAGTTTCTTATAAAGTTAAACATACACTTGAATATGATCAAACAATTCTCCTCCTAGATGTTTACATATGAGAAATGAAGACATATGACCACACAAAATCTTGTCTTAAATGTTCTTCACAGCTTCATGCAATAGTGAAAAACTAGAAACAACCCAAATGTTCAACCAGTGAATGGAAATACAAACCAGGGTATATGCATGAAATGGAATACTACATAGTGATGAAAAGGAATTAACTACTGAGATATACAACATAGATGATTCACAAAAACGTTATGCTGAGTAAAAGAAGGCAGACACAAAGGAGTATATATGGAATGATTTCATTTTTACAAAACTCTACAAAGACAAATTTGTAAGTGTAGAAAGTAGATAGAGGTTACCTGGAGCCAAAGATGTAGGGTGGGGATTGAATGGAGTGGGGCATAAAGGAATCTTTGGAGTTGATATATATTTTGGTTATGGTGATGGTAATAGATGAATAAGCATTTGTGAAAACTCACCAGACTCTACCTTTAAAATAGGTACAATGGGTGTATATAAATTATGCCTCAATTAGCTTGATTTCGGAAATACAAAGGAAACCTAAAGAATAGTCCAGCTTTTCCATAGAAATAATCACATGAAAGAGTTTTTATCTCCCTTGATTCTTTGCTCTCAATGAAGTCTACCCTTACTACCCCATTTAAAATTTCAATCCTTCATTCCAATTCCTGAATCTCCGTATCCTGATCCATTTTATTTCCTATACTGATTAGTATCAGCTAAATATAATATACAGTTTACCTACACTGGCTATTTATCCTTTATTATCTGACCTCTCTAACTAGAATATAAGCTTCATGAAGCCATGGATATTTTATCTTTGTTTTTATGATTTGTTCACTAAAACACCCCGAATGATTATGTGTCTCCCACCAAAACATTGATAAATAAATCTTTGTTGGATGAATGAGTGAAATTTCAAAGAACAAATTTGTTCAGAGTAATCTAATTTTAATAAGCCATTAAATAAAAGGTATTGGTACACCATTAGGGAAATCATATTTTTCTACATTGTTACATCCAGGCAGTCTGTTTCAGATGTGTTCTCATGGTCACTGGTTGACTCTATGCAACAATTAACACATATATAATCTTGGTATTGTGATAGATACAGGAGAAAGGCTGAAAAAAGTATAAAGTATAAAGAATGATGTATATATAATAAAGATTATGGTGCACACTTCTTTAATGTCTCTTTAATCACATATACTGTTGGGAAGGCTTTAGAAGTTAATTTACTCTTAGGAACATTCACAGGGGGTTATTTACTTAAATGCCAAAGGAGCTTTATTCTATTCACTGTAATTAAGTTATTTAACCACTCTGGATCCATTTTCTCAACTGTAAAATGAAAAGGGGCTTCAAACTAGATAGAACTGATGAATTCTGCCAAACCTTGTTGAGAGTTCTAAAGGGTGTTTTACAAAGAGTTGGGTTTAGATAATTAATGGGAAAAAAATTGGAGTTAAGCCATCAAAATATTTGAACAGTAGAGAGAAGATCCTAAAAGTCCATTTGGTTCTCCATTTCTCCAGGGCTAAATCGTTTTGCTGATCCTTTGATTCTCTGAGTTAGACCCTCCTTTTTTTAAAATTTATGTTAACCAGAGTAATCCTTTGTTGCTTGTAACTGAGAGTCCTGACTAAGAAAGAAATTTGTCCTTCGGAGTATCACAAGTGACAAACCCTAAAATGTAAAAATTATTGAGCAGTGGTTGAATGAGAAATGGTAAGATTTTCTTATAATAAGGACTGGGAACATTTCAATTCTTGTTACTCTAAACAGTAAGTTGTTTGATTAAGCTATTATCTATTTTATTTTTAGACCAGGAGCATATGACTAAGATTTTGATAAAATGTTGCAAGAGACAGATACACATAGCTCAAGGTATTCCAGTCCAAGGGGCCTGTGGAGAGTAATGAGGTTTTGTTAAGAAGGTTCAGTAATCCACAATTTCCAAGGTCAGAAATTATAATACTGTAATTTGTTCCCTTTATGATTTGACTAGGAATAGATTTTTAAAAATATTTTAAGAGGGAGGAGCAGAGGAACTGAGGAAGCTATCAATAAAATGATAGAACTTCACATTGTGAAAAGATAAGAAAAATAAAAGGAATGAAAAATTCCATCAGGCAATAAAGAGATTAGTTTAATACAATCAAAGGGTAAAGAAATCAGTTAAGATCTATGTGGGGATGAGAAATCCTATTCTTTCAGTTCATGCAGTTAAAATTTGGGCACAAGATTAGAAAAGAGTTTGAAGTTGAAAAATGGATTAGAGCTAAACTTGCTGTGGATTGATAAATTAAATCTCAGCTGTAGTTAGTCTATTGACAAAGGAAGCAGAACCCCAATATAAAGAACTAAACCAGCTTATTGATTTCTATTTTAAAAGAAAAATCATTTTGGAAGACATGAGACGACAAGTCCTGCTCCTCAAATCTCTCATCAATAACCAAAACCCAAAACTGAAACATCACCACCAATATACCTCCTAGTATTCCTGCTTTCACATTGTTTTCACTTGTGTGGATTTCTTATTTTCTTGTCACCTCGGTAACACATTTTTTAAAATTCTTATTATACTTTACCTGCATTTTCAGTTGTTTTAAATAGGAGAAATATTCAGAGCATCTAATCCAGCATACTACAGGAAATTGTGGCCTCATAACTTTTAATATATTTTGTTCCCTTTTTTCCATTCTCTTTTTAAGGGATATCAGTTACGTGTGTGTTATCTCTTTTGCCTTGCTAGCATATTCTCTCAGTTCTTTTTTAAAGTTATATTCCTTATTTTTTTGCTCAATTTCCTCAGACTTGCCTTTCATATCCCTAGTCGCATGTTCAACAACACCTAATCTTCAGTCTTTTTTTGTTAATTCATCTATGCTTTTAATTTTTGAAATGGTACTGTTTCTCACATTCCTTTCCTGAGTTCTGCCAACTTATTTTTTATAAACTTCTACAGCCTTACCTCTACTTTGATCATTTATATCAGGGAGTCACTATTAAACTAACTTTATGGAGACTATTCTAATTTTTACATAATTCAAGGTAAAATATTTCTCGTCTGTATCCATTTACAGCCCTTGTTGTATTCCTGTCCAGATTTTTTTTTCTCACAGTATTTTAAGAGGTCCCATTCCAGCTATTGTCTGGTTATTGCTAGACATTGAAAGGGGCCATTTCTAGACGTTTGTTGAAAGATAAAATGGGGGAGAGCTTTGGTGAGTGAAATGGTCAGTAAGCAGCTATGCTTTCAGATAGTTGTCTCTGTATACTTCCTCTCAAGTTTTCTGTCCAGTGAGCAAGTTTCCATTCCAGAATCACAGACAATTTTCCTGGCTACAAAGGCACCACTTTTGCCATCAGCCAATATGCAGTGATTCAGCCTTTATTTCCTTTAGCTAACAACGTCCTACAACTACAAAGCTAATTATAAGAAGCAGTTTATTGGCGTAGCAAAAAAAAAAAAAAAATTAGGCAATAAAGATAGCATATCACTGTACTTGCTCCTTTGTCCCTGCTCCCTAGCACTTTTAATATCACATGGGGATATTCAGACTGCACATGGACACACACATACACATTTAGACCATTCCAGGTTATTTTGTTCAAAGAACAAAGGAAGGCCAGAGTGCTTGGAAAATATTGAGCATATCTGAGATGAGATCAAAGGGATAGGTAGTGGCCAGGTTACATAGGGCTCTGCCAGCCATGATAAGGAGTTCGCATTAAATTCTAAATGAAATAGGCAGCCACTGGTAAGTATTAATATGGAAGTAATAGGATATGAATCTGACTTGACAAATAGGGAATGAGAGTGGAAGTAGGGAGTCCAATTTGAATGGCAATTTCATAGTCTAAACAAGAAACTGGACTAAGATGGTAACA
>PVKH010015726.1:0-15964 GCA_004027955.1 Chaetophractus vellerosus
TTTTACACAGGCAACAGTTAATATTATGCAATAATCTAAACAATAAAATTAATTCAAGTATTTATCCAGTTAAAATAAGAACTTTTGAATGAAGACAAGCTAAAGACAAATAATATTTAAGGAACATTTATCTATCATTTATCTATATCTATCTATATATCTATTTATCTATGTATCTATTATCTATCTCAAATTGGGAAAAGGATTAGTATTCATAACATATAAAAAGCTCACATAAATCAACAAATACCCATAGAAAATTAAGTAAATATATTTGTTTCCATTAAAGGATATTTTGTTTTCTTTTCTGTATGTTTTGTAGTTAAGTGTGGGGGGCGCATATTTAACATTTAGTGCAAAGTGGTATGATGGTGAAATGAGAACTAACAAGATAAGGAACAAACATCACTTGCTAGTCATAAACTTATGAGAAGAGTGGTACATACTATTAACTCTGTATTGGAGCTAGGAGTGACCTTAGGATGTCCAAAATCTTAAGGTGCGTAAGTACACTGTTGTTTTACATTGGTCAGGTATATCTCTGGGATGAATGTGTGTTTTACAGAATGATGAAAGATTTCTGGCAATCTCAGTGGGCTGAGCTTGAGCCAGAAAGGCCACAATTTGCTCTAAATATATAGAAAGTATTAAATATAATTAAAAATTCTCTAATTTATGCTTTATCTTAAATGCCAAAAAACCTATACACAATAAAAAAAATGACAGAGCACTGGTGGGATTGGACTAGTGAACTGAAAGGTTTTTGTTCCACAGATCTGGGCACTTAGACTGTAATGCCTACATTGGGACAAGATTCAGGGTCAGAAGTCCCTCAATTCTCATATGTTTATACTGCACCTCTGCAAAAGGTTTGAAGTTTGAAGAGTTGCATGGTCAGTAAAAAGATTGACAAGAAAAATTGAATCACAGACTTTGAAAATAGTGGTGCTACCAAATACAAAACGTAGGGTCTGAATTTATTCAAAGAATGTCTCTAAGAAACCAAATAAAAACATATATGAGAAGTGGCCAACGATAATTGAAATAATTTGGATCCAGAAGAAGCAATTGCCATGCTGTGTTGTGGACAAATATGATTTCCTCAAGAAGAAAGAAATAAAATTGTCATTTTTGGCAGAACTAAATAATTACTACATGGATAAACTAAAATAAATTAAAATGAATGAAAATGTTTGGTAAAAAAAGCTGAATCCTTAAATACCTACATACTTGCAGCAATCAATTAGGTAATGTAATATTATGTATATGCTATATACATTATACATGGCATATACATAAATGTGTGTATATATCTATAAACAAAGATCCCGGTAAAAATAGTAACAATAAATAAGAATAAATTCTTATTTATAAGAATAACATATAAAAAGCTCACATAAATCAACAAATACCCATAGAAAATTAAGTAAATATACTTGCTTCCATTAAAGGATATTTTGTTTTCTTTTCTGTATGTTTTGTAGTTAAGTGTGGGGGGCGCATATTTAACATTTAGTGCAAAGTGGTATGATGGTGAAATGAGAACTAACAAGAATACATGGCATATACATAAATGTGTGTATATATGTATAAACAAAGTGATGTTTGTTCCTTATCTTGTTAGTTCTCATTTCACCATCATACCACTTGCACTAAATGTTAAATATTTAACAAGAATAAATTCTTATTTATAAATATAACAAAAAAGGAACATAACTAGAGAGGAAAATCAGAAAATTATTTATTGTTGTCCATGAATATCCAAACAACAGGAATAAGAAATGTATATATAAGAGATAAAGTTTTCCAAATTAGTCTTTAATTACTATGAATTCTAATTAAAACCTTAAGTTTTATTCAAGAAATTGTGGTGATAATATTAAAAATGAATGAAGAAAGGAAATGGGTATACTGATTTGGGAGAAGAAATATATATAGATTAGTTCTTATAAAATATTTATAATTCAATAAAGGTATTTTAATTAAAAACACAGTTTCACATCTATGTAGAAACCTGGAATGTGACAGACTTTGTATTGCTAGTGAGAAAATTATGGAAAATTACCTTAAAAATTTCTGTGGTGATAATTGCTTGTCCATGCAGGAAAGTAAAATTTAATTAAATCCCTACCTCACCATACACAAAATAAATTTCCTGTTGGATTAAAGCTACATATGTGAAAAGAGAAAAATTTTTAATTAGATTAATATATAGGATACCTTTATGACATCAACCTAAAAAAAAATCTTTATACAAATAAGTATAACTAAAAACAAAACAACAAAGCAAATCATAAAGGGAAAAGACAGATTAATTGGGTTACATTAAACATTTAAATTTAATTCAACATTTTTATTTAATATTCAAAGACCAGCATCAATTTACCCACACATCTCATACTTACCCCGCTCCCCCCTTCCCATTATGGCATCATACTCAATTTCAAGGTCTGGGATCTTGCCATTGAAATCATGTCCAGCTTAGACTCCTTGAATTTGTTTCCTTTGATATGTGTTCATTCTATCTGATTACCTGTGGTCTAAAATGACAATTTATCTCTTCCTGTACATACAACATTGGGACTAACTCTCCTATTCCAAAAGAGAAAATAGGATATATTAGGAAATCATTTATCCACAATGATTCCAAATTTCACATTGCACATATTTCTTTTCTTTTTCTTTCTGAGAGTGCTTCTCTTGTGTTTTTCAGTTTGCTTTTGGAATTCTTATTTTAAAACCATCACATCATCTCTAGTGATTTACCCTTGAGTTATTATTGGACATGCCCAAGGAGATGTTCACATGAGTGTTCATTTCGGTGTTGTATGTTAAAACATACAATTGGAAACATCTTATGCTAACTAAATTGTAGCATATTCATATTCTGGGACGCTATACAGAAATTAAATGAATGAGCAACCTGTAAAGCTTATAAATTTAATGTTGGGTAACACAAAAGCAAATTGTAGTGGAATATGAGGACTGTTTTAGTTTCCTCATTGCTAAAACAAATACCATGCAATGGTTTGGCTAAAACAATGAGAATTATTGACTCATAGGTTTGAGGCTAGGAGAAGTCCAAAGCAAGACATCATCAAAGCTATACTTTCTTCCTAAAGCCTGGCGACCTTGGGCTGTTTACCAACAATCTTTTGTCTTAGGCCCCTCTGTCACATGGCAACGCACATGGTGGTCTCTCCTGAATTCACCTTTCTCTTCTGGTTTCTGTTTACTATCAGCTTTTGGCAGCTAACTCTATGGCTTTTTATTCTCTCTCTATGACCTTCCCTATAATACTCTCAGTAATAGAATTAGAACCTTTAGAACCCATCCTGGTCCACTCTTTAACTGCAGTAACCTCATCAAAAGACCCTATTTACAATGGGTGCACACCCCCAAGAATGGATTGCTTAAGAACATGTTTTTCTTGGAACATAATTCCAAACCACCAGAAGGAATAAAATAATATTTATGTGAAACTAAAACATGTTCTACATTAGAGACATACATGTAGAAAAAAACATAAATAAATACAAATAAGGGTGTATTGGAGCTCCAGGCCAGAGTGATATTAAAAATACTTAGAAACCATTACAACATGGAAACCAATGAATTAGATCACATGTGATGATATATCAAAATAGACACTGAATATGGTAAATTTAAATTTATTCAACATACTTGGGAGGGGACTTTATTTCTCAGAATTCCTATCCCTACATAATTATGGTTTAGTATAGGTCACAAAAAAATTCTTCATGAGATATAGCATATGGACATAAAGCAACAGGCATATTCCTTTCACATTATGAAAGTTAGTGCAGAGGAACTAACCTCTATTGTAGCTCACTTAAGTTGATAGATTTTCAACTGGCTTACTTTATTCCGGTGCATGCAGATGCTCCAGTAACTTGCAGATCCTCTTTCAGCTTCTCCAATGCCAGGGACAGAATCACCTTCAGCTCAATGATTAAAGATGCCAGATTTCCTGCAGGCCATTGGTATCATTAGAGTTAGAGATTTGGAGGCAGTGAGAGACTTAGGATGGTTCCACTTCATCATTCTGGAACTCAGCTTGGGTTTATGGGTTTTAATGTGTTGTTTGAAGATATGAAAGATGAAGAAAAATTAGAGAAAATTCTGGAAAGGAAGAAGATAAAGAAAAATCTTGTGAAAAAGCCCTGTTTAATGAGAAAGCTGTATCTGAGTAATTAAAGGAAAGAACAGGCATGCTAGTAGGAAAGTGGTGCCAGAGCACAGTGGACATGCAGATGAGGGATGAGCAAAGAAAAGCTGGTGAGCCACCTTAAATAGACTGAGCTTCATCCTTAGAGCAATAGAACTTAAGTGAAGAATTTTAAATAAAGGAATGGGTTGAATGATCTATATTTTAAGATTGTGATGACCATGGTGTGGTGAATGGATTGGTGGGTAAGAGGGTAAGTGGTAGTATGTACTCTAATCCTTGATTATTAGTTAGTTCAGAGATGAGAGATGGACTTGGATCATGGTGAAGGGAAAAAAGATGGAAAATGATTGATTTGAGCTATAACTTGAAATTAGAAATGATGAATGTTTGTAAAAGATTGGTCATAGGTGGTCAGGGGGAAAGAGGAGTCTAGAAAAACTTTTAAACATTTATTTTTAACTTTAATGGTTTGAGCATGTCATTATTAGTTTATTTGTGCTATATCTTAACCACATTATCAAGCATTTTACAATGAACAGATAATATTAATTTTTATATAATTTTAATTTAATTACTTTATTATTTAAAATCAGAAAATTTGAAAGAAATTATTAAATTACCCTAAGCAAAATATTGTAAATAACAGACATATCCCCAAACAACTGAAAGATGAGGGAATCATGAGCATGGCCCAGCCACAGAGGCCCACAACTAAGAGCAGCTGCCATTGGTAGAGACTAGAATGAAGATTAGACTTAATGTCATTTCCAGATGCATAACATAAAGCCAGAAAATTCTCTTAAGAAAATTCTAAATGGCATATATGAAATTCCTCATCAATTCTTTTGACCTATGAATATATAACAGGTAGTTACATCTTCAATAAATTCTACCTCATAGCTGAATGTTGTCTGTTAACTTAATAGAACGATTTTACTTCTTCATTCCTTTTCATGAGAAGGGAAATGCTATAGAAGGAATTCTCTTGTGCAGAAAGATCAAGAGGAATCTTGAAATGCATGTGAGTGACTTAACTGATGTCAGAAACATTAGAAAATTTCTACCCTTTCTTCATCTTAGAGCACGAAAACCCATAGTTCACATATACACACACAATAAAACAAAAGTAACAACAAAAACAACAACATAAAAAGAAAAATATTGGGAAGTCTGAAAGCTATAAAATAGAGAGATGACAAAAAAGCAGAGATAAGACACCAAAAGCCCAGAGAGAAAGGTTTGGTCTTTTCCTGCTTACATTACTTTGAGAGATTTTCTCCTGAGATTAAATGATTTTTATTTTCCTTAAGTATAAGGTATTTCTGGTACTTGCAATATAAAGAGCACTGTGTTAAACAAGAGTAACTGAGAAAATCAATAATAGAAGCAAAAGCAGTTTACTACATAAGAAAGCCTAGGAAAGCTCTTCAACAAGGACATTCACAATCATGGGGCAAATGCTGTACAGAGATTAGGCAGAGGAAAGACTGGCATAAGTCAGTAAAATGTATCAATAGGCAATACTTGGTGACTTCCACAAAAGAAGTTGAACCGTGGGGATAGAAATCAGATTGCGGAGGATTCAAAAGTGCATGGATTCCCCCCTACTGTTTGGAATGCAACTATGGACTAAAATAGACATATTACTATTCTAGCAATGGAAGAACTTGTATCACTAATATAAAGGCCACCAGAGGTTCTGAGGGGTGGGAGAGGGAAGAACAGGTGTAACATGGGGCATTTTTGGAACATTGGAATTGTTCTGAATGACATTGCAATGACAGATACAGGCCATTATACATTTTGTTAAAACCTATAAAATTGTACAGTGCAAAGTGCAAACTATAATGTAAACTACAGTCCATAGTTAGTAGCAATGCTTCAATATGTGTTCATTAATTGTAATAAATGTACCACACTAATGAAAGATGTTGATAATGGGGGAAAGTGTGGGAGGGGGAGGGGTACGTTATATGGGAATTCCCTGTATTTTTTATGTAACATTTATGTAATCTAAAGCTCTTCTAAAAAGTGCCTGGAAGGTCAGGATCTTGAGGATAGTGCTTGTAAATGAATTATTCAAGACAAGCCAATCATGGAATCCACCCCTTGTCTTTAACTCTCTTTTGAACCACAAAGCTTTTAGGGAGTCATGTTGTATCACCTATCACAAACATTATTAACTTATCTATCGGTATTCCAGGATTTATGAGTTGGCTTATCAGGAGAAATTTGGTAAAACAGGAAAATGATTAGTAAATTGTATGAATTATGTTTTTCCCCTCAAGATTTTGAATTTTGAAGAAAGTCAAGGTTAATGGCAAGTATAAGAAACTAGAAAGACACGAAAATAGAGACTAAACTATATCAAGTATCTTGTAGGAGTTTAAGTGAAGCTAAATTGTAAATAGATGGAAGCGAAGCTTAAGCAGGGTGGTAAATTTAAATGTGTGCCCCAACAGAAACGTGTTCTTACTCTTAATTAGATTCCTGTGGGTATGGATTCATTACAGACAAGACCTCTTGAACATGTAAATTTTGGTTAACCTGAATGAGGATGGGCTTAATCCATGTTACTGGGGGCCTTGCAAAGAGAAGAAACCAGACACAAGGAGTAAGAGAAAGCCACAGTGAGGAGCCAGAAATTGGAAGTCAGCGGAAACTGGAAGAGCAGACACACAAGATCAGGAGATCATCACGTGGTAGAAGGCAGAAATGCAAACCAGGGACGGGAAAGATTTCTAAGCCAACATCAGAGAACTCTAGACTCCCAGAAAATCAAGGACCGCTACGGATACTTGATCTTGGGCTTCTTCTAGCCTCCGTACTGTGAACCAATAATTTCATGTTGTTGAGCCAAAACAAATTTGTGGTATTTGTGTTAGCAACTCTAGCAAACTAAGACAAGCAGGGTGTATGAAATGCAAAGCATAAAGAAAAGAAAATAGCTAGAATATTCTGGAGTACTGTGGTCAGGAGTAACATGGTAACAAATGGCACAAAGTGAAATCAAATTAGTGCAGGCAGAAGGGGAGTTGGTTTATTAATTCATTTAGTAAAATGAGAAAATTATCATCAACATTTAAAAAGGAACAGGTAAAGATGAAAGAGCATATTTCAAGTAGGGAATACCCAGTTTCTTAAACTGAGAAGGAAGGCTAATTTCCCCACACCATGAAATATTAGAATCATCAAAGTTAGGGCCATAACATTGCTGTAACAAGAGTCAAGGCTGGTTATTTATAGGATAGTATTTACGTAATTAGAAAAAAGGAATTGGTATCCAGGTGCAAATCTATCCTTTAAAACTGAGAAATGATTACATCAGCATTTATCCTTGGCAAGTGAGATTAAGAATAAAAGTGATTGTCAGTATTGTGGTCCACTGGTTGTAATCAGTGTGTGCTATTGTGCAGAACTGTACTGGTCAATCCAGATACATGTACTAGTTGTGATATTCAGTTTCTTTGCACTATTTTCCTATCCTTTCTTATTTAGAAACATGTATGTGAATTAATTATTATTACTATCAAATGTTATTAAAATAGAGTAACAAAGGGGGCTGGCTGTAGCCCAGTGGATAGAGCACTGGTACACCACATGGGAGGCCCCGGGTTCGGTTCCTGGGGGCCTCTCCGAGTGGGGCAGACCGCCTTGAGGGGGCAAGCTGCGTGGGCGGGGCAGAGCCTCCGTGGGCAGGGCAAAAAACGCCCCCATAGGCAGCGCAAAACCACCAAGGGCAAGGCAACTCACCCACGAGCAGAACGGAGCTGCCTGGGAGCAGACCGGAGTCGCCCACCAGTGGGGCAAGCCTCCAGTGAGTGGGCAAGGCCGCCGCTCACCGGTGAGCTGACTCGGCACGTCGCCGCAACAGGGGGAGACAAAGCAGGCACAGAAGAATGAAAAAAAAAATAGAGTAACAAAAATATTTAGTTCCTCTGAATATAGAAGTGTATATATATAGTCTAACCCCTCTTAAGGTTTTAAATATATTCTTTCATTGAACTTGCATAATATATTTATATTTTGTAGCAAAAATCAATTTAGAATTTTGATGCATATTACAAGAAAGAATAAAATAAAGTATACATACTTCCATCTATTTATATAATTTTAAACTAATGTTTTCCAGTTTTATTATTTTTAACAGTTTTTTCAATAATTCTCCCATTGCTTCTCCATGGCTTTATCTGTATTTGTCTGTAAATGGCATTACTTTTATTTTACTAAGGATTTATTCATTTAATTATCAAAAGGATTCATTACAGAGATGTTTGAAATCAACTGTGACAGAAAGAGTGTCAATTAGTTTCACTAGTTACTAACATGAATAGTTGAATTTATTTTTTACAAACAACTGTTAAAATCACTTCTCCAATTAGGAAACGTTATCAGAGAATAACTTAAAATCAACATGCTATAAACAAAGGAGGAAATGTTTACTGCCCAAGTGAATCAGAGAGCAGAATTGCAAATTGTGATAGAATATTTTAATGTGATATATAAATTCAGAATACTTAATGAAACAATGCATTCTATTTAAAAATAAGCTTATTATATTATGATCCTTATCTGTCAGTAAAACTGTGGTTAATAACAAGTTTGGGCTTCTCTTTCCACGTTTTCTTAACTGTTCATTCTTTGACTAACTTTTAATAGTATAGTGAAGTTTGGGACGATTTCTAGCAATGCCCCAGTAAAATAAAAATAAAATATTTATTTCCTTTTTTTTTTCCCTGAGACCATCTTCTCTCTCTATAGAGCCAAAAGATGCACAAACATACTATTAAAGAAATGAGCAAAAGAGTACATTTATTTAGGTGCTGCAACCCTTTTCATCCAGGATTTTCCCATTCTC
This sequence comes from Chaetophractus vellerosus, assembly GCA_004027955.1. Lineage (NCBI taxonomy): Eukaryota > Metazoa > Chordata > Mammalia > Cingulata > Chlamyphoridae > Chaetophractus > Chaetophractus vellerosus. The sequence continues at coordinate 9,051 of PVKH010015726.1, forward strand.
TGCTGCCCCTATTCCTGCCTGCTGGTCTCCGCAGACTGTTCTTGAATCTGACATGTTTGTAAAGAAATAATAACAACTTGCAATTTACTTCTCCAAAGCCTTACACACAGTGTTTAAGAAAGTCAGATGGCGTGGGTTTGTGTCGTGGTTTTGCCACTTACTAGCCGTGAGGACTTGAACAACTTTTTCATCTCTCTGTGCTTTATTATCCTCATCTAAATTTAAGGATTTATTTGGATTATTGCTAGGATGGAATTAGTTAAAGCACCTGAACTGTTTTAAATAGTGTCTGACACATAGAAATGTTGCACAAATATTAGCCAAGAGTTTCATGTATTCTATTTTAGTAGCAGTCTTTTCCTTTTTTCTTCTGGATTTTTCTATCATTTCTGAAATCACAACTGTAGATATTTGCTTAACTCATGCAAACAAAAAGACATTTTATTTATTTATTTTTGCATGTACACATGTGTGTATATATCTATTAATAGCACTATAACACCTATTCTCTGATGTGCTAGATTAATTTTAAATAATTGAACAAAATAATGCCTTATGTACACTATTTTTCCGATGTGTGGTGGCCTTTCTGATATATGGAAGTAATTCATATCTCTATATGAAATTCAGTTTCAGCTATGGCTTCCTGGTCCTATGTAGGTTGTGGAAAACTCTATTTAAGACCCAAGTTCACATCTTATGAGCATCCAGATACCGCTGTAGGTTTCCTCATGATCTGCTACAATTCATGCTTCTGTCTTCTCATTTGTAGTGTTGGTTTGGTCCCAAGCTGATGGATTCAAAGCTCATTCCCTTCAGTTGTTTCCAGAAAAATGTCCAAAATTAGACACACATTATCTTAGTGGCCGTAAAAATGACCAGACTTGGTACTATCAACCTCCTTTATTGGTATACTTTGAGCATAAGTATATAATTAGCCTCAAATCTTATTTAGAACAAATTCTACTTCATTAAAAAGAAAAGCTATCAGAGAGGTGCACGTGAGTCTGTGAATTGCACCACCGAAAAAAGACCCATTTAATATACATTTTCTTCCAAACGTCCCTCACATGATAACACCTTCGGTCACAAAAGTAATGGATTAATGTGGATTGACTAAGGATAGCCAGATAACTTTTCATTTAAATTGAAACAAAGAAAATCATCAGATGAGGCAAAATCATACAACAGAGCACATACATTCCATGTATGAAATTATAACATAGAGATCCCTCACTGTTGTCATACTTCTATTCTTGATATCATCCATCATTTGTCTTATGAAACAAAATCTATTTCTTACTACAAGTCATGACTAATAGTACCTTCATGGCAAGGAAATTTCAAGAGAAATCTTAAACTCTTCTTTATTCACTTAAGGATTGCTTTATGTATTCATACTAATAAGTCTGCCTCTACATGATTTTGAGAATCCCCCCTAATGAACAAGAAATGCAATTTCAAAGTAAAACAAATAGAAAACATGGTTTGAAACACATATCTTTTCCACCATTTGAGAAAAAATATCCAAAACAAAAATTCATGGAAACTATCCTGAAACCGAAGATACCTTGCACTTTAATCCAGAAAGTTTGATAATAATGTAGAACCACAATATCTTTGTGCATATAATTTTAAAAATGCAAAATGATGCAGCACATCTCTGAGAATAAGAAAGGTGGAAAATTTAATAATGCTGCATTGTTCCTTTTCGTAAAAGCTTTTAGACTGGACACCAGATATTGCACCGACAAGGCAAAATGGAAAAAAATGTGTATATATATATATATATATATATATATATATATATATATATATATATATAATTATTGTTTCACATTTTTGAACAACCCAATCCGTTAATAATATTTATTTTATTTTTTCTATTTTTTAAATTTTTTATTTTTTAAGTTCTCATATTTTTTAAATCTTACATTTAAATATCACTATTATTTCATTTTCCTACTCATTGCAATTGGCTATTGTTATGGCTTCACCTTTAAAGAGGCTATGGATCACAGAAGAGTCACAACAGGAATGGGATAGGATCATTGGTGGGGGGTGTCAGGGTTGGGGGTGCATGGGAGGAAGTCCACCTGCACATACATAAAAGGTATGCAAAATTGTTCAAATGCTCACAGGCATGGTCACGGGGTGAAGAATTACTCAATAAATGGGAGAACACTGAATTCCCATCCTGGAGAGCTCTGCCATATTCCCAAGGAGAGTAGCAACATCCCCCTGAGTGCAGGGGCAGTGTCTGGCAAAGGAGGATAATCCATTGATGGGCCCTTGTTATTGATGACTATTGGTGCCTTACTGGTGGGCCCTAATTTGGAATCCTTGCTCCTGAGTGACAGAGTCTGACTGAAATATGTCTTCACTGCACATGGTCCATTTGTCTCTTCTATTCAAACCTATATATGATGCCAGAGTTTTAGGTGTACTTCCAGAGACCAGAGGCTACGGGCTGTCCATGTGCCAGCTGGGTCCAGAGGCTTGGTGGACCTGCAACTCCTACTCTACAACTCAATGGACTCACCCAGGGCACCTAGTGGGGAGATGATGATGGACAACAGCTACCCCGGGGAATGGAGAGAGTCTGCAGCTGCAGGCAGGGTAATCTCGTCCATAGTATCCACAGGATATAAGCCCCCTCTCACTTGGTGGTGTAGGGGACATCACCATCCCAGACTCCTTGAGATTGGGATAAGAGCTATGGACTAGAGTACACTTGCTGGTGTCCTGTTATAGACTTGTGATTCATGCAATGGAAGAAATTACAAAATTATGTGGAGCCAGTGGCCACTGGATGCTTTGGGGGCAGCGAGAGGGAAGGACAGTTGTAATATGGGGGCTTTTTTGGGACTTGGGAATTGTCCTGGGTGACGTTGCAATGGCCATTTCATATCATCATATATCATGCAGAACTGTGTGGGAGAGAGTGTGGTCTACAGTCTGAACTGTGGACCATGCTTAGTGGCAAAGCCCCAAAATGTGCATATCTATTCCAGATGATGTGCCACACTGATGAAGGATGTATATGTGGGAGGTTGTGGGAGGTGTGGGAGGTGGGGTATATGGGAACCCCTAAAATTTTTGTGTAACTTTTATGTAATTGATGTATCCTAAAAAAAATAATTAAAATTTAAAAAAACAAAAACACTTATTTGGTGGCTAACACAAATATCTGATAGAAGAAAACAAAACAAAATATTAAATTGTCTCTGAAGAAAAAAATAATAACAAGGATTGATTATAGTCTAAGCAAATAGCAGCATAACTTAATAATTAAAAAAAAGAAAATCAAAAGAATATGGATGGTCAGAGAAGAAAATTTTGTCAGGATATGTCCAGTACTGTCTCAAGTAGGTGGTGTGTTGGTTCATGAAACTTCACTAATCAAGTCTCCAGAGCAAAAGTAAGCATGCTGGATATATGAAGATTTTATTGTCTGATTGCATTAGACACATGCATAATGACACAAAACTTTCTTCTCCCCCTGTTCCCTTTTGTATTAGTTTCCTATTACTGCTATAACTTATTACCACAAACTTAACCGTGTAAAACAACATGAATTTATTATTTCACAGTTCTGGGGATCAGAAGTCTAATAAGAGTGTTGACAGGGCTATGTTCCTTCTGAAGGCTTGGGGAGAAAGCATCTTCCCACATTCCTTGTCTCATGGTCCCTTCCTTCATCTTCAAAGTGTATCACTCCAACCTCTGGTTCTGTTGTCACATAGTTTTCTATTTTTTTTTCCTCCATCTCTCTCATAAAGACCCTTTTGATTAGATTGGTCCCATCTGATAATCCAGGATAATTTCCTAAGATCAGTCTCCTTCATTTAATCATATCTTCAAAGCCCCTTTTACTATGTGAGGCAGCATATTCACAGACTCTAGGGTTTAGAACAGAACCATCTTTGGGAGAACATTATTCACCCTACCACACCTTTCTTAGAAAAAGAACATTTGATTTGGCTCTGAAATCTTGTTTATGGATGAGTATGCTGAAGCAAATACTCACTTTTTAGAAATTAATTCAACCAACATTTATTAAGTGCCTACTATGGACCGGGAACTGGGGAAACCAAGTTCCATAAGATGTATGTCTTAGTTTGCCAGAGTTTCTGTAACAAATTACCAGAGACTGTTTGACTTAGACAACAGGAATTACAGTCTAAAGATTTAGAGACTAGAAGTCCAAAATTAAGGTGTCAGCAGGATAATGTTTTCTCTGAATTCTGTAGAATTCTGGTGGTGGCTTGCCCACAATCCATAACTCAATTTCTACTTCCATCACAATGCCATTTGCCTCCTTCTTTTTCCTACTGCTACTGTGTCCCAATTTCCTCTGTCAATAAGAATGCCAGTCATAATGGATTAAGTTCCACCATCTCTGAGAATAAGAAAGGTGGAAAATTATTCAGTTTGGCCTCATCTTACTAGGATCTTGAAGATCCCATTTACAAATGAGTTCTTATCACAGAACCATGGGTTAGAATTTGACCTTGTCTTTGTAGAGGATATACTTTAATCCATAACAACATGGTAACCTAAGGAGTAATGAAGGAGACTAATGGAGGCATCAATAATAGGAATATGGCAGATAAATGTTGCCATAGTAAACTCTGTTATGAGAGCATAGATTCCAGGCACCTAAATTCAACTGGGGAACCAAGAAAGTCTTCTGATAAAAATGAAGTTTTGAAGGAAATTTCAAGGTCTTGTAGATATTAGCCATGTTTAGGGAAGGCAGTGCATTCAATCCTTGAGTCTGCGAGGTGAAGAGTGAAGAGGAAGACAGTCTGGCACTTTCAGAACCTGCAAGCAGTTACACATTACTAGAATGAAAGGTACCTTTGGAGGGAGCAGCAGGATTTGACATAAAGAAATAACCAAAACCAGACAATTAATGATCATGTATGTAAAGCAAACTAAAAATTTATCTTACATGTCATTGGGAATAAATGAACATTTTAAAGTAAAGAAATTATATAGTTACATTTGCTTTAGAAAGGAGTCTGAAGGATGCTTTGGGAGGAAGTTATAATGGATAGAAACCTTACCATAGAAAGTATAAGAAGGAATTGAATTCTGTCAACAACAAGTGAGCTGGGAAAAGACCTTGGGTTTTGGAGGAGAGCCACAGTCCTAGCAGATATTTTGATTTTAGTTTGAACAGAGAAACTAGCCATACCATGTCAGATGTCTGACAGAATGAAACCATGAGAAAATAAATTTGTGTTGTTTAAATGTGCTATATTTGTAGTAATTTGCTATGGCAGCAATATTAAACTAACACAATAAGTATATTATTACTCCAGTTTCCAAAGAAGAATATAATTTCCAATTTGGTAAAGAAGAAGAAAAGCCACATGTTGTTTCTTAAAAATCAATCGATGTGGACAACCAGCAAGATGGCATCAGAGTAAAGAGCTCCTAGAATCAGCATCTGCTACGGGGCAGTTGGTGATCTCCCAGAGCTATCTAGAGCACTAGTTTGGGGGATCCAGGAAACCAGAAGTACATCCTGCAACATCCATGAAAGAAGGGAAAGAGGAGACTGCCCATCTGCAGAGAATATTCATAAGTAGAGCACTCCATGCCACGGAGGCCAGTGCCCATCCTCAACTGGAGGCACAAGCCGCCTCGGAAACTGTTCCACAGCTGGAATTTGAAGTTCCACTTCCCAAAATGGGGGAGGAAGAGACGGTTGGGCACCAACTTCAGCTACTGATTATTAGATTTGGGGCTAAAGTATAATCCTAAGAACAGCTAAAGTTTGAACCTGTCCAAATCAGAAAGAGGCCGGTGGCCACCATCTTAACTCCAAGCCTGACATGAGGGATAGCAGAGCTGACTGAATATCACAGTACTGGTAGGAACTGGCTTTATTCCATCTACATCAGATTGCTGTTCGAGCCTAAGCCCCAGGCCCATCTCAGGCAGGGAGGAAGCTGGGGAGAGCTGAGCCAGCCTCTCCGGGAAATTACAGACCATGCCGCAGAGGCCGGTGATAACCCTACTTTGGCAGCACAAGCCACCCAGGAGCTATTCTGTGGCAGGAATTGGAAGCTCCATTTACCAAAAAACAGGGGCGGAAGAGACAGTTGGCCACAGATTTCAGCTACTGATTAGTAAATTAGGCTAGCTAAAGTATAACCCTAAGAACAGCTAAAGTTTGAACATGTCCAAGTCAGAAAGAGGCCAGTAGCCACCATTTTGACCCCATCCCCAGCATGAAGGGAAGCCAGGCTGACTGAAAACCACAGTGACAGTAGAAACCTGTTTCTTTCACCCAGATTGGCCTGCAGCCCTAGCCTAGGCTTCAGCCCCACCTCTAGCAGGGAGGGTACTGATGGGCCCAGCCTATCCAGACTATCCAGGCAACTGCAGGTACATTTAGCTGGTACCGACTAAATAATAAGAAGTCTATCCGGGCAACTGTGGTCATCTTGGACCTGTACTGAATAGATTGCTTCCCACACTTGCAGCTCCATCCCTGCCCCAGGCAGGGGAGAAAGGGGCATGAAGCTTCAACAGTCTCTCTGGGGAACTACAGTCTAGGCCCTGCATGAGTTGGATTATTTCACACAGCTGTGGCTCTGCCCGTACATTTGGCAAAGGAGAAAGTTGGGAGAACCTTCATTGGTCCTTGGAGAAATGAGGATAGCTTAAGCCTCCACAGCTTATAGCACCAACTACTTCCTTGGCTCCTACTACACAACCAGCAAGGGGAAAAGGGCAGGAAGCCCTAAACTAAAGAGAAAAACTGCACCCAGAATAAATACTCTAGTAAGCCAGGTGCCAAGACATCAACAAAAAGTTACAATCCACACCAAGAAACAGGAAAGATGGCCCAGTGAAAGGAACAAAATAAGCCTCCAGATGACATAAAGGAGTTGAGA
>PVKH010015727.1:0-15966 GCA_004027955.1 Chaetophractus vellerosus
AAGTGTAAATTGGGGCACAATTAAGGACAGTATGACACCACTGAGTGCATATATGCACAGCCTATGAACCAGTAATTCAGCTCCAGAAAATCTATCTCAGCAATTTCACACCCACGTTCATAAAGGAGTATGCACGGAGAATTTTACTGCAGCAGAACTTTTAGTGGTTGGAAGTTAGAGACACCCTGAGTGTCCCACTGGAGAAATAGATAGGCAATAGTTGGTGGATGGACATCATGGAAAACTTATAAAACAAGGCACTTGGAAATACACATTACAGCATGGCTGTATCTTAAAGAATGCGAAGGTAGTGAAAAAGTTAGAAACAAAATGAGTTTATATAACTCATTATGGTTTACATAAATTAAAAGTGAAAAATAATTTGAAATTGAAAAGTGAAACAAACAAGACCACTAATACAAAAATTTTGAAAGAGCATAAACAAACAAAATAACTCCTTAAATGCAACAGGATAACAGTGGGATATTACTACACTCATGGAGAACAGTAGTGGTTTAGCGGGGAGATAAAAGTTAAATATACAAATCAAATGAAAGAGATTTGCAGGGACCAATAATACTCATGTACCACGGTAATGAGTTCTGTCACAAAACTACCCACAATTAGGCCAGATTTCACCAGTTAGGGCGCAATTCTATGTAAGACTGCCCTCACTTTAGACAGCAGCCACAACTGGGGGGTTCTCAGGACCACCCTCATGTCTGACCAACTGATTACAAACGTGGGGGTTCCCACTATCCCCTCAGCTTCAGTAATTTGCTAGCATGAATGACAGAGCTCAGGAAAGTGGTAAACTTAACAATGACAGTTTTATTACACCAGAAAGGAGAAAAATATGAACTGGCCAAAAGAAGAGAAACAGAGTGAGGTCTGGGAGGAGTCTTAGATGCAAATTGTCCTCTCCCTATGGAGTTAGGACACATCACTCTCCCAGCCAAGAGGCGTGATGATACTCAAAGAATATCGCCAACTCAGAAAGCTTACTGAACTTCGGAGTCTAGAGTTTCTACTGGGGTTCATCATATCGGCATGATTGATTGAGTCATCAGTCACCACTGAGCCCCACCGCTCTAATCACATGGTTGGTCTTTCTGCCATGGTCAGTCCACCCTAAGTCCACCCCCAAGAGCCAGGCCAGAGGCCAGAGCTCTCTCTGGGTACCAACTACAGACTATGCATCAGAACTGAAAGATTAAGAACAAATGAGCTATGTCACTCCTTTCCTTCAGAAAAGTAGAAACAAAGATGGCATTCCAGGTGCAAAGAGTTCAAGAGACATGGCTGTGATAGAAAATGGAGCAGGCACAGCGAGAAGACAGTGTAAGGTTTTACACATCATTTGGTGCATTTGCTTCACCCGAAGGTATGAATTTCCATATTAAGCTGAAATTATCCATTTGAAAATGAAAGCTTCGATAATAGCCTATGTCTAACATGTATTCCGAGACAGGTATTTGACTCATATAGTGTTGAACTCAGTTAACTGCTCTGTATGTAGGACCAATGGTAAATATGGACACACACAGAGAACCATCTCTTTCTACTGAATTGTGAAAGAGATCGCCATCTTTGATCTTTGTATAGTAATTCTCATCTTCAAAACAAGCACACATTTTATAAAAAAATTTCCAAACCCCATTAACAGTTATTATTTACTCCCCTTTGTATAATTAGACACTAGAAGACATAAAAAGTGAGTAACTTTAATCTTGGTCTTGGGAATTTTACAATGATAAGGATGTATAAGGTAAATAACAAGGCAACGTGAGCCATACAAAGTGGTACATATAAACAAAAGATATTCTTTAATGTGGAGTATGAGGAATTATTAATAGTGGACATTCAATTTAGATGAGTCTTTTTTTTTTAAAGATTTATTTATTTTATTACATATCTCCCCTTCCCCCTGCTGCGGCGACGCGCCGAGAGTGGTCACTGCGCAGGCGCGGCTTTCCCCGCTTGTGGGCGGTCTCTGCGTCCGTTCACGGCCGGCTTTCATTTCACGGGTGGCTGGTTGCGCTCCATCCACGGGCGACCTGCCCTGCCCGTGGCGGCTCTTGCCATGTCTGTGGCAGCTTCTTGCCCTGCCCACGGCGGCTCCGGCCCGCCCATGGCGGCTTGCCATTCTCAAGGCAGTCTGCCCGCTAGGAGAGGTCCCCGGGAATCGAACCCGGGGCCTCCCATGTGGTATGCCGGCGCCCTATCCACTGGGCTATTGAGCCGGCCCCTAGATGAGTCTTAAAGGATAATAAGCATGTGATCGTATACAAGATATGCATGAATTTTAACCTTGAGAGAGGCTCTTTGGTATTAAATTGCTGTTAAATTGATTACTCTGTAAGAATTTCCAAATAGCAAAAATCTCTTCTGTGGCAGCTGTACGTTATCCTGTGTTTGATCCACAACCCATGTGCACACGCATGCACACGTATCCACACACAGCCACACACTTGCACATATACAAAACCATCAGAGTTCTTTGTGCAGTGTCTCCTAGCTTCTATTGCAGAGAAGAGGATAAAAATGCTGAGTGGAAAATTATTTTCTTCCTCTTTTTTTTTTTACAAGAATACATTAGCATATGTTTAGTATAAGAGATAACCACATAATGATCATATAATTAAAGATTTTTGGTGATCGATAATAAAAAAGACATGGCTTAAAAAGTGTGTGTAAAATATCTCCTCAAAACAAAAAGAATAGAGTTCTCTATGTTTACCTCATTGTCATCTCTTTCATTGGTTTGTATAAATGTATCGTTATCATTATTATTATGAAAAACATAGTAATGTGATATAGGGTGATTTAGAGTTTCTACTCAAGTCATTCTGATAAATTGATTGAGTCAGACATTTGTCGTGTGAAAGCAGGCCGAGGGAAGAAAATTCAGATGGCAAGTCAAAGTTTTCACGCAAAGGAAAAGCATCGCCAGGGTACCATTTGCATACATCAATGTGCTAATGCTGCATTCTGCCATCACCTACAGCTTTTCACATCTCTAATGGAAATGGTTATGAACTGACGAATTATTAACTTGTACAATCTTTAGTAGAAAATGAAATCTTAGCTGGTTTAGCATATTCTGTGGAAGTCGTAAGCAATCCTAAAGTAGCTTTAAGAGACTGCTTGTCTGGTTACGTGCATATATCTTATTCCAATATTTTTCAGCACAGTTTTCGAAATTAGATTGAATATTGAAGCAGCCATGTCTTCACTGAATAGAATAAGGAATGACCCTTTTGCACTGAAGTTGGGAAAGAAAGCATTCCTACTTAAAAAGTGTTAGAGATGCAATGTGGTGTATTCTTGAGTTGCATTTTACCAATTTATTTGACTTGGAACTCTGTGATATATAAATGTTAGCAGACACTAACCACATGGCAAGCAGGTGCAGCATGCTTTGCCAGGGGAGAGCTGACATTTTTATGATATCTCTCAGCTGGAGTGGCAAAGGAGCATGGGAGGAGAAAAGGAGAAACACCTGTCACCTACTCATTTTATTTTCAATTCTAGTATCTTTAAGGGAAAGAAATTACCTTAAAACAAAATATCTTCCATAATTGAAATAGAGACATTATGTCCATGCTGTTGAATCCATTATCTTTACTTTGAGAGAATTTTAAATACATAATAATATTTCTTATCAGGACATATTCAGAGAATTGCATGTGTGGTGAACCAAAATATATTATAGATCATGCATGATAAACCACAACCTAAAACTATATGCTTTCTTTTTTGTTTGTTTGTGATGATGAGACTTTCAAATTTGAGCCTCATTTTTAAGTACACCTTTTGAAAAGTGCCAGGCATGGTTAAGAGAACAATTTAATTTTTCAGAAAAGATAAATATATTATGCAATACTGGTGCCAGAGCCCATAATCAGGGACCAGTATTGGTTGGTTAGAAAAGGGACAGATTACTAACTTACTAAGTTGGGTAGTGTCTTCAGAAGTTTTCTGGAAGGACAAGTAAGTTGGGATTTAAACAATGATACAATTATGTAGTAAGAGGAAAGTAAAATCATTTTTGTCTAAGAAAATAGATTTTTGGATTTCATATGAGAAGTCAAAAATTAGTTATACATCATCTTTGGGAAAGGGGAGAAAATCTCTCTTGTGAAACCAATGGAAAATGATTACCAGTGATACTTCTAAGGAGATTTAGAAGTCATTGACTGGAAATGACCATTGACCATTTTCTTCTGTAGCCTACCTTATTTCCAACATAAGCCCTGCTGCCAGAGGAGACAGCCAAAAATTATTAGGAGCATTTAGCCTTAATTGTCAAGTTAATGGACAAAAACTTAGTAATTAGCTCATAGTCTGACATGGCATAAGTAGATGTCTGAAAAATTACAACAGAGAAACAATAGGCATACCACTTTGACATGAAAATAAATCTACCAAACTAGAAAATGCGCCAATTCCTTTTAAGATATTGTAGAAGAAAGTACTTAGTAGAAGAAAGTATTTGATAGGCAGAACGGGAGGCTTATTGAACTCCTTTAATACATTTCTTTTGTGTTAAGTCTCATATGATCCTTCCGTAGAGCGATTGAACTTGAAACTAAAGATACCATCCTTCATACACTGGTTCAAAAGGACCTCAGCAAAAACAAAACAGAAAAAAGTATGTGGGACTATAGTTATAGAGGAGCAGAGCACTGCATTAGGAAAAGAAAGATCACTTAGAAGACTTGGGTGTAGAGTCTACAAAGAAGGGAAGGCAGGTAAACAACGGGTATGACTATTTATTTTCACCCAACAAGCCTGGCTTCATCAGTTGACCTTGATAAAGTAACGTCTTGGATCTACTGTGAATACATTTAAAATAAAAAATGGAAAGCCTTTCCCCACACCCTGTGATCATAAAGAGAACAATACCTTTATCATGAACTATTCTTCAATGAAGTGCTGTATGCATGGATGAGGTGACTGAAAACTTTGATAGTAATCACCCTGACTTGTATCTATAACATTAGATAGTTATATACTGAAATAAAGAAAACAGGTTAATAAGTTGTTATTCTGTGAATAAAAAATGCTTGATCATTTTATCATTTATTCTTTATATCTGATAATCTTATTTGCTGTTATTGACTTTGCTACAAAAATGTACGCTCCAGCGTTCCTTTCATTAGTTTTAGCAGGGCATAAATTGTACCCTCCATTTACTTTACCTTACATGGCTTTATATTTGAAGTGTATTTCTCATAGGCTACATATGGTTGGTCTTGCTTTTTTAAAAATCATTTTTACATTTTCTGCCTTTTAGTTGGTGTATTAGTCAGCCAAAGGGGTGCTTCACAATATACCAATGATTGGTTGGTCTTTATAAAGGGTATTTATTTGGGGTAGAAGCTCACAGTTACCAGGCCACAAAGCATAAGTTTCTTCCCTCACCAAAGTCCACGTGTTGGAGCAAGACAGCTGCCAACGTCTGCCAGGTCTCAGGCCTTTGGGTTCCTCTCCTGCCGGGGCTGCGTTTCTCTCCAGTTTCCTCCACAAGTTCAGCTGTAGAACATGAGGGTCTCTATGCTTTTGCGTCGCTCCACAAGGCCAGCTGTAGACTATCAGGCGAACAGCTCACTTGTCTTCTCCTGGAACACTCCTCTCCAACATCAGAACTGCTTCTCAAATCTGCTTCTGTCTAGTCTTTTATACTTGAGACCACACCCACCAAGGGGTGGGGCTCAATGCCCTACTAACTTGGCCCAGTTAATGCCCTAATCATAAACCAATCATGCCTAGATGAACACATCAGTTTACAAGCATGATTCAATTTATATTTTGGGAATTCATAATTAGATAAAACTGTCAAACCATTACAGTTGGTAAGTGGTATTTGGAGCATTTTCATTTAATATAAGTATTGATATGGTAAGGTTTAAATCCATCATCTTGGCATTTGCTTTTTTGTATTTGTCCTATCTGCTTCTTGCTTTTATTTCCTTCTTTTGGAATAATTAAATATTATTAAACTTTACATTTTATTTTTGATTGCTTATTGGATTTAACTCCCTGTATTCTTATTTAGTGGTATTTTTAATGTGTTTTACCTTTAACGCATCTCAGTTTACCTTCAAGTGTCTATACTTATACTCATGGCACTTAAAAGTTATAACAATTTTACACCCACAACCCTGCCTTTATCCTATTGTTGTCACACATTTTACTTCTGCATATGTTTTAAAAATTTCCAGTACATTGTTATTATTCTGTTTAAACATTCAGTTACTTTATAAAGAAATTTACCTATGGGACATTCTTCCTTCCTTTGGTAGACAGATATTTTTACCTCATATAATTGTCCTTCAGCCTACTGGACTTCCTTTATCATTTCTTGTTTTGCAGGTCACAGCTCATTAATTCTTTAAGTATGAATGCAAAACTTATTATTAATATTTCTTTTCAAAATATGCTTTTGCTGGGTGCAATATTTTAGGTTGACAGTGACTTTTAATCTTTTCTTTTTTTCGGTCTTTTAAAGGTGTTGATTCACTATCACCTCACTTGCATATTTTCCTATGAAAAATATGCTTTTATCTTTACCTTTGTTTCACTATATATCTTTTTTTCTCCGACTGCCTTTTAGATTGTCTCTTTATCACTTGTTTGGAATAATTTGACTATTACATACCACTGTGTACTTTTCTTCATATATCTTTCATTTGGTGCTCACTGTGCTTTTTTCAGATCGGTGGGTTTATAGTTTTCACTAGAGTTGGAAGTTTTCAGTCACTACTATTACTCCAAACATTTTTCTGCACCACTCTTTCTGGAACTGCAGCTGCATACACCTGAGACGCTTAAATTTCTCCCAAAGGTTACTGATGCTCCGTTCATTTTCCACATTCGTTCTTCACCATGTTAATTATGGCAAGTTTCTATTACTACATTCTCAAGTTCATTAACCTTTTCTTCTGTAATGTTTAATGTGACACCAATTGCATCCAGTGTAATTTTATCTTACCCACTGTAGCTTTTTCTCTACTTATTTTTCTCTTTCGTGTCTCTACTTACATTTTTGAGCACATGGAACATAGTTATACCTGTTTAACATCCTTGTCTGCTAATTTAACATGTGTACGTTCTGGGTCAGTTTCGAGTGATTGACTTGTGTCTTCTTTCTGAGCCATATTTTCATGCTTCTTCATAACTGATAATTTTTATTGGATGCCATAGATTAAATTTTACACTGATGGAGACTGTTTAATTTCATAGTCCTTTAAATATTCTTGAGCTTAGGTCTGCTATGTGGTTAAGATACTTAGAAGCTGTATGATCTCTTCAGATCTTGTTTGATATAGGACTAATTATTCCCCATTCTGGAGGAAATTCCCCAGGTACTATGAAATTTTCCTTTGGACAGTCTGGTCAGGCACTTATCCCAATCCTGTGTACGTTATGTAGAGTGTGACCACAAATCCTTCTGAGTTGTTCTTTCTCTGCCACCTGCAGTTTTCTCACATGTATGCTCTGATAGGCAACCAGTTTAATGCCTGAGGGAGTCCCTCTCCAGATATCAAGTCCCCTCTCTCGGTGCAGCTCTCTTCTATCCATTTCTCTATACTGTGACACTATTGTCTTGTTCTCCTTGAACTCTCAGCTCTCATCAGCTTAACTCAAGGAGACCCCCAGACTCTGCCTGGGTGTCTTCTTTGTGGTAGTCAAAATATGCCCATATGCATTTGTACAGAATATGTGCAAACATGTCCATGACCTAATCTATAAAACTGAATATTTTATGTTACATAGCAAAGGAGTATTCAGGTTACAGATGAAATTAAGGTTGCTAATTCAACTGTTCTTAAAATCGGAAGAATATCTTTGATTATTCAGATAGGGTCAATATAATCACAAAGGTCCTTAAGGGTGGAAAAGTGGGTCAGAAGGATGTGATGTGAGCACTCGGCCCACTATTGGTGGCCTTGAAATGGAGAAAGGGGCCACAAGCCAAAGGATGTGGGCAGCCTCCGAAGATGGAAGCAGCAAGGACACCAATTCTCCTCTAGAGCCTCCAGAGAGGAAGACAGCTAACTCACAATGGATCAAAGACCTTGGAATAAGAGTTGGAGTGGTCAAACTCCTAGAAGAAAAGGTAGGGAAGCCTCTTCAGGACCTTGTGTTAGGCAATGGTTTCTTAGACTTTATACTCAAAGCACAAGCAACAAAAGAAAAAATAGATAAATGGGACCTCATCAAAATAAAAAGAAACTCGTTCCTAAAGGACTTTATCATAAAAGTAAAAGGGCAACCAACACAATGGGAAAAAAATATTTGGAAACCACATATCCAATAAAGGATTAATATCCAAAATATATAAGGAAATCCTTCAACTTAAAAACAAAAAGACAAACAACCCGATTTAAAAATGGGCAAAAGACTTGAACAGACATCTCTCCAAAACAGACATACAAATGGCTGGAAAGCACATGAAAAGGTGCTCAACATCACTGGCAATCAGAAAATGCAAATCAAAACCACAATGAGATACCATTTCATACCCACTAGAGAGGCTGCTATTAAAAAAGAAACAAACAGAAAATAACAAGTGTTGGAGAGGATGTGGAGAAATAGGAACACTCAATCATTGCTAGTGGCCATGTAAAATGGTGCAGTCAGTTTCATGGTCCCTCAGATAGTTAAGTATAAACTACCATATGACCTGATAATCCCCAAAGAACTGAAAGCAGGGACTCAAATAGATATTTGCATAACAATGTTCATAGCAGAATTATTCACAACTGCTAAAAGATGGAAGCAACCCAAGTGACCATCAGCTGATGAATGGATTAATATATGTGGTATAGACATACAACGGAATATTATTCGGCCATGAAAAGGAATGAAGTCCTGATACATGTGACAACTGTGAACTTTGAAGACATGTTGAGTGAAATAAGCCTGATACAAAAGACATATATTGTGTGATTTCAATTATGAATCAATTAGAATAAGCAAACTCAGAGAGTTAGCATCTAAACTATAAGTTAACAGGGGACAGGGTGGGGATAGAGAATGGCAAGTTGAGTCTTAAAATGTACAGGGCTCCAATTTGGAATGATGGAAATGCTTTGGTAATAGATGGTGGTTATGGTAGCACAACATTGTAAATGCAATTAACAGCATCGAAATATATATCTGAATATTATTAAAAGGGGGAAAATCAGATTGCCGATATGGTAACAAAAAATTGTTTTAAAATTTTAAAAATAAAAGGAATACAGCTCCACAGACAAACTGGTAATAGCTCAGGAAGATCCATGTTGGGCTTCTAACAGAAGAACCGTAGAAAATCAATGTCTTGTTTTAGGCCACTAACGGTGATCACGGGTTGCAGCAGCCTTAGAAGATGAGTGCACCCTCACTGCCCTTACACTTGGGAGAATTCTCAAGGCAGGAAGCTGGGGGTTGCTTTCTGTATATTTTGTTTCTCAGGAATCACTGTCCTTTGTTGTCTGATGCTCAGTGTTTTGCAAATGGTTGCTTTGTGCGTTGTTCATTCTTTTGTTGTTTAGATTGCTTTGGGCAGGAGGGTAATTCCAGTCCCTATTGGTCCATCTTGGCCAGTAGCCGAGTCCACCAATATATTTCTTAAAATGAAAAACATTTCAGGTGAGAGGAAGTTGTTTTCTTTCCAGCAGAGCAATTAATTTATAAAAGATTAGTCAAATTAGTTAATGTCATTTCATTTAAGTTATTCTTTCCATATGATATCAGCAGAAATATTCTAGATAATTTTAGGTGAATAACCAATTTAAGAAGAAATATTTGTTCCATAGTTATCGCTGTCAATACTTCTTGTAAGAGCTCATAAAAACGGGGGAAATGTGCTGCATAGTCTAATGCAGGTGGATGTCAATTGAGAAGGGTGAGAAAGAAGTGACAGCTGTCTCCCAGGAGAACCGCAACGAGGCACTTACCTAAATTAATTTGCTGAGGGTCAGAGCCTGGCCTTATCCCAGAGAGCTATGAAACCTGATTGAGTCAGCACCTGCACTAGAGTCCTGTCTCTTAAGGAGAGAGTCGCATTAACCAAGACTCTGAGATGGATGTCTACTTTGAAAATGCCTTTTACCGCATTACAAAGATAAATAGATCTAACAATAAACTAGTCATACGGTTTTATCAGAACACTTTCTTCTTAAAAGCTACATATGGAGACAAATTATCAGGGTTTTGCTAGTGACTTTAAACATATAGCAGGCATAGGCATACAATTCCAATCTCGACTCGCATTAGGCTAAAATATCCAAATCCATCTGTCTCCAAGCAGGATAAATTTATCTCTGCAACCAGACATATCCAGTCTATGTCCGTAAATATTTCCTCCCTGAGTGCTGCCAACACTGAGTATGTGAATTTTGTTTTTCCTATGATTTATTTTCAGAAACGTTACCTGTTTGCATTCTTTCTTTAGCTAAATTCTGTGGGCCAAGATATTACCCTCCTTTCTGATGACTTTGAATATAACAATATTCAAATATAATTATAGCCATTATACGTTTACATTAGAGTGTATCTCTAACTCTTTGCTTTAGGTCCAATATTCTGGGATTTGATGTGGGTTTCTCTACAGCTCTGATCATCTATCAATAGCACTTTATTATCTGCATAGACTGATACAAACCAAGTTGAACAACTGAAATAGTGAACAAAGGAAAAGAGATGTCCGTTTTGGTAATGGCCATGCTCTTTAACAGAGGTAACCATGCCCACAAACGTTACCCTACATTTTAAAAATTTTAACACTTCTTTCTCTCCTTCAACCACACTAGCTTTCTGACATCCTCTCTCCATAGGACTTTCGCACATGATGAGATGCTGGTGCTTTTTGCTCTGAAATTCTCCATTTCATCATCTCACACTATTAGGGGCTATTAGTTGCAAGCATAAAAGTAAATAATCTTGACAAACTGGAGTCTTTCTCAGAACAATGATGCGCTTATCCTTCCCTTCGGCACCCCACAGAAACCCACCCATTTCACTCCAACTACCCAGCTTATATTGAAACTCTATAAATTAATGTGAACTGAGCTCCCTAATTTAACTTATAATCCCATGTTTATAAATTCAATGAACCTTCATCCATCCTAAGATTAATTTCTGAGCAACATTAGACACTACAGGCTGTCACTGTCTGTTTGTTCAAAATGTCTCTTTCCTTGCTTGCCTCTCTGTCTCCACACACACCTTGTGCGTGTGTGCAGTTTTCTGGCTTTTGTTTTTATGTCATATAATCATGGCATATGATATCATTGTTCCAAGCAAAGCCTCTCAAGTTTGTATCTCATTTGTTTTTCTCCTTTTTCCTAATTTTATTTGCCTGCTGCCATCACCATTTTCAGCTACTCTCATACATTTAACGCATGTGCTCATAAACGCTGTATCTTGGAATTTCTTCATCATTTTTATTCAATTTAAGTAAAATATCTCATGCTATAATTCGTTTCCTGTTTCTTCTGTTTTAAGATGCATCTTTGTTTCTCCTTGTGCATCAAATTCATTGCTTCCTTAGAATGCACCTGCCACGTTGTGCTTTGTTTGTTTTTCCACTCATGGACAGTTAGGTTATTCATGACGCCTTTCCCACCAAGAATGCGTTCACGGCTATCCCCATACACACCCTGTTGGATCCCTGGAAGAGTTCTTCATGGGTAAATGCCCTAGAGGGGGTTAATACATGGGCAGGTATGTGAATATTCAATTTAACCGTGTTCCTCCTAATTGCCCTATGAAATGACTGTGCTCATTTACTCTTTCATTAGCAGTTCACAAGGTTCCTGCTTTCCCACTGCCTCACCAAGGTTTGGTGTTATCCAGCTTTCACATCCTTGCGGATCTGACATGTGGTTCTGGCATTGTTAACCTGCTGGGTAAGCCCTCTCCTCCCTGGGCCCCTGCCTACTTCTGAACACTTACCCCTCTTCCCATCACTCCCTCTTCTCCCAAAGACGCTCACTGATTTACTTAAACATGCAATTATAAATCATGACTCAGGGCCTTGATTGTTTTCTCTTGCTAGAAACATTTTTCTTGTATTTTAGTTCATTTTAAATCTGATACGACTGCACTAAGTCAGGACTGTCTCTTATTTGCTTTCGTAACGCTTCATCTGTTAAGTGTCACAGTTTTCATCGATGCATTTATTTGTGACATTTTAAATTTTAATATCTGCCACCCACCCACGTGTCTTACTTTATCTGGTGAACAGGGATGTGCCTGTGTCTATTTCCCTTCATCATTTTATCACCAGCAGTTAGCATGTTAAACACACCAGAAATATTTTTAAATTTGAAGTTCTTTCTCTGTGCAGCTTTCTCCATGGAACAGGCATGAAGATGTGTCACTGCCTTGGGGCTGGGAAACCACTTTCCAGGGCTGCTTCTTCCCTCTCCTCCCCACTTCCCCATTTTTCCCTTAGGAACGGGACTGACCTCAGCTTCTGGGCCTCTCTGCCACCTTCCCTCGATTTCCTCCCAGCTCTTCTGCTTTCCTTTGAGCTCTATTGGGTTTGGCGTCTTGGCTTTTATTTTATGTCCCAGGTCTTCAATTTTTTCCTTCTGGTCAGTTTTTTTAGGGGTGGGGCAGAGTGTCTTTCTGTTTGTTTTTGCTTCTAAGAAAGCATTTGCCTTTTTTCCCTTTCTCGCTCTCCCGACATAAAAATCATGGTAACAGAATTGACCGCTGATTTACCAATGCATTTAATGTAAGGCAAATAGTAAAAATAATGAATAATTATATTAAAATTAAATTCTGTGTATCCTCAAACAACCCAAGTTTCAATTATTCAATCAATGGACAGTCTTTCCTTCATACTGTGCTGAGATACATGGTGGGTTCTGCACTTGATTTGGTTGATCTTTCAGTTTCTCCTTTTACTACATAATCTGTTGCATATTCTTTGGGATATATCTTTAAAGATGCCCTTCAGACTTTCTAGGATGTCAGAAAATTAAAATCTGTTTTCATACAGAGAATATTTCTTTTTGTTTGTGGAAAACAATTTCTCCCTCACTGACTTGTAAAATATTTCTTTAGAACAATGAAAGGTTGGTAATAAATGTGAAAATTTTACTATAAACCATTTATGATTTCCATAATTCATGTGTCTTCTACAGAGTGAGAGGGTAATATGATGACAATTTGCCAGCACTGGAGACAGGAAGAAAGAAAATGTATATTTTAGTCTATTTTTAGCAACAGAAGCCACCTCATGAAGTCAGTAGACTTGTTATATTGAAAATAAAAATATGCACATATACTATTCACAGATTTCCATTAATATTGTCTTGCTCAAGTGTTTTACTTAAACCTTGTCTAGTTTTCCAATCCATATCAGGTGCATCCCCTCAGATGCTTACCTCCCCATTTGAAAATTTGCCACGTATCTTGCCAGTACTCTTACTCAGTGCTTATTAGAGGCTCGTTATGATCCTCTTTTTCTTTTATGAATATGCCCTATCTCACAAACTAGACTATAAAATGTTTGAGCTTGGAGACCAGCACTTATTTTCCTTTGGCTGACAAACATAGTCTAATTTTGAACATAGTACATAGTGTAGCATAAAGAAATATGAATATACTCTTTGCATCTGCCCAATCTGGACTTAAATTCCAATCCTACCCCTTTGATTGTATGAATTTTGGGAAATTATTTGAACACTTTATGTTGTTTTTCTAAATGTATCATAAGGTAAGAACTTAATGAAAGATAAAATATATAAATCATTGCCGTAAACAATGCTCAATAGAATTTATTGCCTTCTTTTCTATAGTTTGAGAAATAATATTGAACAGAGGTGAAAAGTTCTCACAAAGTTGATTTTGCCCAAATAACAAAACCATGACATTTTCAGGCTCGGGTGTGCTGTTTCATGAAGAAACTGTCCTAAAATAAAGGAGTGGTTGTGAATAAATTCTACTGGGCTATGCTGGGTGTTCTAGTGATGTAAAAGAAACCGTTACAATCATAAAGTTTTTTTCAGCCAGTATACTGGAAAAGAAGATTTCTTCTTGCATATATTTGTGCAATTTACTTTTTCCTCTGGAGCATTTAATTGTCTGCAAAGAAAAGAAATAAGCCTTAGCCTTTTGGATTTTCAATGTAACCTTTTCTGCTTGAAAATCTCTTGAAAGACACAACCTCTTCTGCAGCAGGTGTAGTTTTAACGACGCTTTGATGCCATATGTCAAATCTCGTCTCTTGCTGTGAGGAGTGACATTTCTCTTGAAAGCCCCTAGCAAAGGCAATGCCAGTTGTTGGTGGGCATCTCTCACAATACAAATAATTCCTGAAGCCAGCACATTTCTTTTCAGCCATCAGCTAGGCTGCACAGAGGTTGTGCCATTTCCATGACGTAGCCTTTGAGAAAGATAGTTTTTCTATTTGCAGAACAGGAATTGAATATTTTTTCTTTGCCATTAATTTATTGCAGTTACTTTAAAATATGTTGTTTGTGTCCATTAACTTTTTGAAAAATCAATCTCCACATATTTTGCAAATGATCATGTATGTGTATAAAACACTAAAATCTATACATCTTAAGCCACGTTTGATAAATGTAATATTTCCTAAGTACACCTTGTTTTAGATAAAGGAATATATTTTCCACATTTTTCTTATATACACTTTGGAATTCACAGACAATTAAAAGTAGAAGGGTTTAAATTCTATCTGGTCAAAGTTCCATCTTATATGGATGAGAAATATTTTAAAGAAATATTGTGTTTTTAGATCACTAATGCAACTTTGCTGACTCACATTGAGAGGTCATTCAGGGGCTCACCATGTTTGTACTTTTTGTGCGAAACTGGGTTGCAACCAGAAACCCAAGGAAGATTTTATGAATCGGAGAACACCAGTTCCCAGGCAAGAACTTTACGCTCACAGTGTCCTTAGGAAGGCTTCTCAGAATGGTGACTGCCAAACGATGAAGATTCTGACTAATAAACAGAATGGGGCTCTTTGGCTGTAAGAATTCATCCTTAAAAAAATGTCTCCCCTCTGACATGCTCAATAAGGAATCCTCAAGCTTCTTGGGTCCCCCAATTGTTAGATGGAATATTATCAGAGGAGGGTCTAGAAATCACTTGTTTATAAGAACTCAATAATAAGTATTGGGTGTTCTCTTGTCTAAAAATATACAAAGAGGCAGTGTGTCATTATATAGTAGACATTGTATTTATTTCCTGCATTTCACTAGAAAAATTTTGAAACAGAAAATTTACAAGAACTATACAGTGAATATTGATGTAGACACCACCTAGTTTCTAGAATTAACATTTTATTCTCTTTGTTTTTTGCATATGTATCTATCCTTTCCTCTCTTCATCCTTTTTTCTAGTTTATTGTTGAGGTATTTCTCACTTTGTCCTTGTACACTTTATCATGCATATTATTAACTAGAGTTCAATATTTGTTTATGCTCAGCTAACATTTTATCAAACTAGAGTTCCCTTGCAAAGCTGAATTGGCCAGTTCAATAAATAATATTGATGCAAAATCCTAAAGACAATAATGGCAAATCAAATGCAACAATATTTTCACAGAAAAGTACTACTGACTGAATATACTTCATTTCAGATAAGATGGGATAAATTAATATTAGAAAAACAAACGGAGATTTTGTTGCTGTTCCGTTTCTATGCACCTTTGTGAATAGAGAGGGAGCAAATTAAATTTGGCTCTATCTCGCAAGTGTTAATCTTGGCCTAATCTTCTTTCCCTCAGCTCCACAGGCTCAGAGAAAGGAAAGACTGGGTCACTGGCCCCAACCTCCACCAGAATTTGCAAGGGGCAAATATGAAAACCCTGTCCATGAACATTTGGGGACAAAAGAGTGTCTCCTCCTCTTCCAACCTCTATCCGCACCCATGAGGCTAAATAGGTAAAAATAGTTCCCGGGATATTTTCCTGCAGTATCCCTTAAAAAAAAA
>PVKH010015728.1:0-15976 GCA_004027955.1 Chaetophractus vellerosus
AGATTATTTCAGAGATTACATCTTGTGTTGTTCCCGGACAGTCTCCATCCTTTCACAAGATTTTCTAGGGATGCAGAGGGATTTTCTAGGTGCCTCAGGTTCCCAGCACTGCTGTAAGCAAAAACCACAAACTGCATGGCTTAAGACAACAGAAAGTGATTGTCTCACAGTTCTGGAGGCTAGAAGTCTAAAATGCAGGTGGTGGCAGAGCCGTGTTCCCTCTGAACTCGGAAGAGCAAAGTCCTTCCTTGCCTCTTCTGTGGCATTCCTTGGTTTATAGATGCATCTTCTTTTGTCTTCTCGTTTGCTTCTCCATGGACTGTCTACATCCACTTCTTCCTTTCTTAGAAGGACGCCAGTCATACTGGTTTACTTCCCACTTGAACCTAGTTTGGCCTCATCGTAACTAATCATGTTTTCAAAGATCCTATTTCCAGATCATGTCATATTTATGGGACAGGAGGTTAGGCATAGTTTTTGGAAGGATACAATTCAATTCATAACACTAGGAATAGGGAAAGAGGGTCTGCTTTCTGGGCAATCCTCTTGAAGTTACGATTATTGTGACGATTAGCATGATGGCCTGACATTTCTTGCAAAGAAAGCAATGTACGGCTGAATGCTTTGTAATACATGAAGAAAAGCACTTTTTTTTCCTCAGAGACTTTGAAGGGATGAAAAAGTACACAAGCAACATCTATTTAAAATACACATACATACACACACATTCTTAAGTTGTCCTACTAGTTAGATATTTTCAAGGATTTTTTTTTCATTTTACTATGGTATTGTCATAACATCTTAATGAATTTGCATAGATTATTATCTAGGGAACATTATTTTCAATTTCTCTATCAGAACCAAATAGGCCATTATGGTTAGCAAAATAAATAAAGAACAAAGTTCCTGAAGTATAGTGTACACATAGTTAATAGAAGTTATTATTTTCATCCTGACTATAATGAACTCAACATTACCTTGTAAAGATAGTAATGTTGAAAATGTGATTTGGTTAGAAAAGAGACCTGAAGAAAAATGCATAATTAGGGGAGGGTGATCTCTTTACCTCTAACATTCTCTACATCCCCAATTATAATTCTTTTATTCCTAATTTAAAAATTAAACTTATTCTGGAATCCCATTTTTGTTGTCGAGGAATATTGGATGCTGACATGTCATTGCAACTTCTTTCTATTTAAGTGGATGCTTTATGTTTTCACACGATCTTGGAGCTGTTTTGCATTTGATAATTCTCCTTCCAAGTAACATTTGAATGTACATACAAACACTGTGTGCAACTTATTATTCTAGGTTAAGACAATAGTTAAGAAGTGAGCCAATTAACATTTCTTTTACCATTCTTGAGAGCTTGTTTTCCTCCCAAATAACAGGTTTATGATATATTGAGCCTTATTTTTATTTCTTGTGATTTTATAGCATATTAATATATTTTTATTATAGAAATCAATAGGAAGTACACCTAAGTAGTTTTTTTTAAAAAAAAGGAAAAAAACTCTCACCGAAGAATACTGTTATCAAAAAAAAAAGGAATTTTGTTATTTAATTTTTGGTGTATGTATATTCTTCCAAACTTATGCTGTGATAATAAATAGTTTCTCCATAAAATTGGATTTTTGAGCAATTTGACTACAAGGGGCTACAATTATGGCATCTGCTTCTGGGATACCACCTCCTTCCTTTTTAAGCTTATATCCTATAGTACTGGGATTGGGCTGCAATGGAAATGAAGAAGGGCAAATATTTTCAATCACTGGGAAAATGAAGGATTGTTTTTTTCCTCCCTTGATTGGTTCAGCAATTCAGGTAATGACTGGTGAGTTGTACTTTCCCTTGGCTCTCTGGTAGGGTTCTGTGAAGCTGCTCCACTTCACAGTTCCCTGACCTGCTTATGTTATTTTTGTAGTGACCCTGTAGTCCTCTCTCTCCTGGCATAGGGCTTGTCTCTTGGGGCATCTGTCTTTGCAGCTCAGCTGTGGGCAACACTGGAGTCTTTTCTCTCACATGGCAGGATCAAATATGCTGGCTTTTTTTTTTCCATCTATCTGTCTGAGTGTCCGTTTATACCAGACCCAGGAAGGGGGCAGAGACTCAACTTGAGTCACACATCACTGACTTAGTCCAATCGAAAGCTCTAAAACAATCTCATCAAGTAATCTAATCAAAGTCCACTCAATTGAATTCAATGCAATCAAAAGGTAACATACCCAGAGGAATAGATTAGTTTACAAACATAATCCTTCTCTTTTTGGGATTCATAAACTAATCTCAAACTGCCACATGGATCAACCTGGACCTGCCAAAGATACTATCCTTTGGTAACCCCGGAAACCTACCCCTTCTAGCAGCTGTGGTCTCCCTGTACTTTCTTTTTTTTTTTTTTTAAACTAATTTTTTTTTTATTACATATCCCCCCCTTTCTGGTTGTTCTTGCTGTGTTCATTTTTGCGTTCTTCTGTGTCTGCTTGTCTCCCCCCGCTGCGGCAACCTGCCGAGTCAGTTCACCGCGCGGTGGCCTGCCTGCTCGCGGCGGCTTGCCCTGCTCACGGGGGCTCGCCCTGCTTCGCGGGGGCTAGCCCTGCCCGTGGCGGCTTGCCCTGCCTGAGGCGGCTTTGCCCTGCCCGAGGTGGCTTTGCCCTGCCCACAGCGGCTTGCCTTCTCAAGGCAGTCTGCCAGCTCAAGGAGGCCCGGGGAACCAAACCCAGGGCTTCCTATATGGTAAACCATCGCCCTACCAACTGGGCTACAGCTGGCCCCTCCCTGTACTTTCAAGAGCCTTCTGATCTGATATTCCAGGAGACAGCCAAAAATGACTATCGTTTGTGATGCCTACTGATTCATTATATAAATATTTACTGAGCACCTTCTATGAGCTTGATGCTATTCTAGGTTCTTACAGTTCGTTAGTGAACAAAACCACCCAAAACCCCTGCCCTCATAGAATTTGCATTCCAGGAACCCACAGGAAACTCCTGTATTGTAACCATGCCAAAGAAGAGGCATGGACCTACTTCACAAATGTCCCTCTCTCTCCTGTTATTTCATTCTGTTTATTTCTCACCTACTCAATTAGGTACAGCTCAGATAAATGAATGTCCAGTCAGGGAATGAATCCCCAGTGTCTCCTTCTCAATGGTGCCCCAATCTCTTGTCCATTAGGATAAGGACTCATACCTTCAAATATTTCTTCTCCTTTTCACCACCCCAGCCCTATTCTATTCACTTGGAGTGGGGTGGGAGGATAATCATGGTGACTGGTGGTAGCTCCCAGAGCTTATCCTACCACTTCTTAGAAAGCTCTGGAGGAGATTGGTCTTTAGTTTAAGATGTGGAGGACTTTATACTTTTTATCCCCAGCCTTGTGCCTTATATGTTAATTTCTGTGGAATGGAAAATATTTTGCTTGATATCTTATTGTATGTCTATACTTTACAATAGATGTTATAAGAATTAGTATGGGGCTTCTCTGGATTTAGCTTCCATTTATGTACCAAAATGATAGTTATCAGGGTGCAAAGTGAGTGAGTCAAACTCTGAACCAGCACCCCACCTGCAGAATTGTAGAGAAAGTATTTTCAAGAACCTGATACAGCTCTTGGAGGCATGCCTGTCAGACAAGTCAAAGACATGAGAAGAGGTTATGGCGAGAAGTGAGGGAGAGATTGGTGAAGAGATTTTGTGGGTAATAGGGATTCCCTTACTGTGAGTCTTCACGCTCCCACCCATTTCCACCCCTATGTTTGAGGAAAGGGTAGAGTCCTGCTCTCTAATTGCAATCTTAGTGAGAGGGCCTTTAAGGAGACCCCCCAGTGAGAGTTTGAAATGTGTTTTCTGTTGTTGGGAGATTCTGAGTTTTGGTGATCTGACCAGTTCCTGAAAATCTAGAGGGCAAGGGAAAGGCTGACCAACTATTTTGGTGGCAAGGCCAAAGGCTACTGATGTGTTGAGAAGCAGCCTGCCCTTCCAGAGCTTGGGGTGTGAAACATATTTAGACCTCATTGAAGTTTAAAGTTTTTTTTTTCTTTTTTTCTTTAATTGAAGTATATCATTCATATATGAACATACATAAACAATAAGTGTTCAGTAAACACTGTGAATTTACAAAACAAACATGCATAACATCAGACAGGGCTCCCACCCATCACCCCACCACAAATACTTTGTATTGTTGTGAAACATTTGTTAACAAATTATGAAAGAGCACCATCAAGGTATTACTACTAACTATAGTCCCTATCTTACTCCCCTATACTTTTTTAAGGATTTATTTATTTACTTTTATCCATTCTTACTCCTGTCCCCATTTTTGCTGTTTTTGTGTCCATTCGCTGGGCAATTCTCTGTGTCCATTTCCTGCCCTCTCTTCTCATCCTTCTCCTCCTGTCTTCACTGGGATTCGATCCTCGGAAACTCCGATGTGGGAGAGAGGCATCCTACCGCCTGTGCCACTTAGTTCCTGGATTTTCAGCACGTCTCGTCTTGGCTGTCCCTTGTGTCACTCTCCTGTTACGTCATCATCTTGCTGCATGGCTTGGGGGGCCAGGTGGCGCACCTGCTCGCGGGGCCTGGTGGCTCACCCGTGCACAGGACCTGGGGACCTCACCTGCTTGTGGGGCTTGACAGCACATCCACGCATGGGGCCTGGCGGCCCGTGTGCCTTCTATATTTTTCTTTTTTAAAATTTTTACCAGAAGGTTCTGGAGATTGATCCCAGGTCCCTCCATAAGGGAGACGGATGCCCAACCATTTGAGCCACATCCATCCCCCTGCTATATCTCTTAAGGTTGACCAAAGATACCTAGAGTTACAGTCATTTCCCATACAGGATGGTCATGTAATAAATCAGGCTTCGTTTATCACCAGCATTCCAAAAACCAGACCTAGGGAGAAAAAGTAGGTCTGGGGACACATGCCTGGTTTCTAATATAGCGAATGTTTAGCCTACCCTGATTATCCCAAAATCAGGTCAGCAAGAATATTCGCATTCAAGTTTAAAGTTTCACTGTTACTTGGGAATTACTTTGACGTATGGGAATGGAAATGTTTTACTTCTAAAAGAGAGAAAAGGATATTTTTTTTGCCCCGAGAGTGGCCAGGAAAGCATAAAGCATACACTTGCTCTACCTTTTTCTGGCAACACAGAAACATTTTCATTCCTACCACCATAAACAAAGTTAAAAGCATGATGGAAGTTTTGTTTTCATGACGTCTTGAGTCCTGTTTGTTCTACTTATCAATCAAATCATGTATAGTGTATATCTTGTATATTTTATACAAAATAATTTTATATATTACTTAATTCTAAATTACCTGCTATTTGCCTGCAGGAGTATACCCTGAACTCCTTTACATGTGAATATGCCTCTTAATGGTTTCATTTGCACAATACCTGACGGATCCACTCTTATTGGACATGAATGGTGTTTCCAGTTTTCCAATGTTATGAATAATGTTATCATGTACATCATTTCACAGGTCCTCACTTATTTACTTAGCATACATTTCTCAGTTATTTTTTGTTTTTTAGTACCTTTTATGGTCTAGTATATACCTAGTTCATAATGTGGTAAATATTTTACAACCAATGTTGGAAAGCCTTTGTTTTTTTTTAATTTCTGTTATCAAAAAATATTATTATTAGATTCTTTGTATAACAACCCCCCCAAAATGAGAGAGTGAGGATGTCTTTCCAGAGAGTGTTGGTCTCTTGGAAAACCATGCTGTATATTACAGGATTTCAAAATAGAAATATCATTTTCTTTTTTTTTTTTTTTTACAGATGCTAAAACCTTTATTTTTATTATTATTTTTTTAAGGATATATCGATTTACATAAATGTTACACAGAAATTTTAGGAGCACCCATATGCCCCACCTCCCACGTAGATATCTCATTTTCCATAATGTATGAAGCAATTTTCAGTGAATTGTAAGACGTTAGAGAATAACTAATGGTCATTTAGAAAGGCAGACATTTAACACACTGCCTTCTGTTATCCAAACCTCTTCGAAGAAGATGAAGTTGCAGAATGGGTTTTTCCTGGAAGATTTCAGTGGCTTTTTTTGGAAAGTAGCTCTGCCTTATTGCCAGTTTAAAATTGAAGCAAGATGACCCTACAGCATTAGAAATAGCAATGGGAGAATTGTTAACGTTTGTATTTTTAAAACCTCTTTTCATTTACAAAATTCTCACTATAAGAAATTAAAATTAGCTCATATCTATTTTCCATCTCCCTGGGACATTCCTGAAGGGTTTGGTGTCTACTATCAAAGTGTAACACAAGCTAAGAGCTTTAATTGTTGCTTTACTTTACTTTGGATGCCAGGACAAGCATCAACCCTGGTCAAAGAAGACAATTCAGTGGTTCCTAAGCTTCCCTGACAGTGGCTTCTCCCATCTTTACTCTGTTTCCCATAAAAGCCCACTTCAGCACCCTGTAACAGCTATTAATTATAGTCTTTTACAACTTTAAACAGTTAACACCGCAGTTGTATCTGCCATTTTCTTCTCTAGCTTCCATGTTTCTCCTTAGGGGACAATTTGGGTAATGTTTTTATAAATGGGCTTTAAAGTGACAATTTGATTAGAGGTCAGAGGCAACTTTTATTTAAGACCCCTAAACCTTAGTTTGCTTTTTGCTCTATTAGGATTAAATTTAAAAACAAGATGTTGTGAGGATTAAATGAAATCTTGTATGAGCTATAACTCTAACTATTCTTGGCCAAATGGCAAAATTCAGTAAAGGTTTATTTTTAGTCATGTCATTATCTAGTGAGGTTGGGATGGAAAGGGTGTGAATTCTAATCCACGCAGACATTCAGGAGTTCAGGACTCTTCCGTCATATGACTCATACAATTTTATAATTTCCAAGTCCTCCACTGGATCGTCTTCTTTCCATTTAGCAGGTGAAGAAAGACAGAAAGCACAGAGAATTACTTCAAGAGCAAAGCCTAGAAGTCATGGACAGAACTCTTGCCACACACATTTCATTTGACAGAATTCCATCACATGATTCCATCCCCATCCTGCCCCCGACCCCAACAAACGCCAGGAGAGCTGCAGAGTACAAACTGGTTGTATGCCCAGGAGAAAGAGAACACAGATGTTGGTGAACAATTTTAGCAGGCCTCTGCTGCGATTATCATTTGGATAGAAAACTGGCATTTTTTTTAATAGTTGGCACAACCTCTAAGCATTCCTTTGATTGTTATTTGCTTTGTTGAAGTTTAATGCAGCCAAGCCCTAAAATCAAAGGTTCTTGTGGTGATTGGAAACAATTTAATACAAAGATATTATTATGAAGGCTCATAATTTGAAGTTCTTTTCATTTTTACCTAAAAAATGTACCTTTTAAAAATAATCATTTTCATACCCAGAAAGGTTTTTTGAGCCATAATTATTGACACAGAGCACATAAAGGATGTTTGCTCCCAATTGGCAGATAGATAGATAGATAGATAGATAGATAGATAGATAGATAGATAGAACGATAGATAGAACGATAGATAGATTGAGAGATAGACAGACATAGATAGAAATAGACAAATTGAAAATAAAGTAAATATCAAATACCTCTTATTAGTTATCCCTTTCTTATTTTATTTTTTTTAGTTAGAAAATTTTGTAGGTGTACAGAAAACTCATGTAAAAATACAGTATTCTCATATATCCCACTCTCCAATTAACACACGGCATTAGTGTGGTACTTTGTTACAATGGATGAAAGAATATTATAATTGCACTATTAACTATGGTCCATAGTTTACATTAAGTTGTATTTTTTTTTACCAATATATCACCTTATCATTAACATCTTGCATTAGATTGGTGTATTTGTTATAATTCATATAAGAACATTTTTATATTTGTGCTATTAACTATAGTTCATCGTTTACAGAAGGGATCATTGTGTTGTACAGTCCTATGTTTTATTTTTAAATTTTTATTCTAGTCACATATATATGGCCTAAAATTTCCACTTTTAACCACATTCACATATACAATTCCATGTTATTAATTTCACTCACAATGTTGTGCTACTATCACCACCATCCATTTCCAAAACTTTACAATCAACCCAAATAGAAATTCAGTACAAATTAAGTATTAACTCCTCATTCCCTAACTCCAACCTGGCCTCTGATAACCTCTACAATGTTCGTCAATTTCTATCTGACTTATTTCACACAACATAATGTCTCCATCATCCATCCATTTGATGTGTATATCAGAATGTCATTCCATTTTATGGCTGACCAAAATTCCATTGTATTGATACATCACATTTTGTTTATCCATGTACACTTATTGTACACTTAGGTTGCTTCCCTCTTTTGACAGTTGTGAATAATGCTGCTGTGAACATCGGTGTGCAAATATCTCTTAGGGTCCTGCTTTCAATTCTTTTGGGTGAATACCTAGCAGAAGGATTTCATGCTGTATGGTATTCTATGCTTAGCTTCCTGAGGAACCACCAAACTGTCTTCCACAGTGGATGCACCATCTTACATTCCCACTAACAATGAGGAGTGTCCCTGTTTCTCCACATTCTCTCCAAAACTTTATTTTTTTGAAATAGTAGCCATTCTAGTGGATGGAAATGGAATCTCATTGTGGTTTTGATTTGCATTTCCCTAATAGCTAATGATGTTGAGCATCTTTTCATGTGCTTTTTTATATCCTCTTGCAAGAAATGTCTATCCAAGTATTTTGTCCACTTTTACTTGAGTTTTTATTTTACCTTTTGTATTGTTGAGTTGTATACAGTCTGGATATTAAGCACTTATTAAATATGTGGTTTCCAAATATTTTTCTCCCATTGAGTAGGTTGTCTTTTCACTTTAGTGATAAAGTCCTTTGTAGCACAAAAGTTTTTAATTTTGATGCAGTGTCATTTATCTATTTTTTTTTTCTTTTGTTGTTTGTGATTTGGGTGTAAAGTCTAAGAAACCATTACCAAACACAAGATCCTGAAGATGCTACCCTATGTTTTCTTCTGCAATTTTATAGTCCTGGTTTTTATATTTAGGTCTTTGATCGATTGTGGGATAATTTTTGTATATGGTATGAGATAGAGGTACTCCTTCATTCGTTGCATATGGATATTCAGTTCTCCGAGAACCAATCTTTGAAGTGACTATTTTTTTTCCCAATTGAGTGGACTTGGGAGCCTTGTCAAAAATCATTTGGCCAAAGATGTGAGGGTCTATTTCTGAATGTTCAATATTATTCCACTGGTCTATATGTCTGCTCTTGCACAGATCCCAAGATATTTTGACCACGGTAGCTTTCTAAGAAGTTTTAAATTCATGAGGTGTGAATCTTCCAACTTCATTCTTCTTTTTCAAGAGGGCTTTGGCTATTCAGGGCCCCTACCCTTCTAAATAAATTTGATAATTGGCTTTTCTAGTGCTTCGAAGTAGCCTGTTGGGATTTTGATTGGGAATGCATTGGATCTTTAAAGCATTTTTGGTAGGATTGACATCTTAACAATATTAAGTCTTCCAACCAATGCGCATAGAATATCCTTCCATTTATTTAGATCTTCTTTGATTTCTTTTAGTAAAAGTATTTTTAAAGGACTTATACACAGAAAAATACTTTTCTGTGTATGTTGAGGACATTTCCTTCCATTCCTGTTTTTATAAGTGTTTTTTTATCAAGAAAGCACGCTGGGTTTTGTCAAATGCCTTTTCAGCATCAATATCATGTGGTTTGTTTCCCTTCGTTTTATTAATGCAGTGTTTTACATGGATTGATTTTCTTATGTTGAACCACCCTTGCATTGATAGAATAACACCCAGTTGATCATGATATATAATTCTTTTAATATGCTGTTGGATTCTAGTATTTTGTTGGGGATTTTTGCATCTATGTTAATGAGAGAAGTCATTCAGTTATTTTTTTTCTTGTAGTATTTTTACCTGGCTTTGGTATTAGGGTGATGTTGGCCTCCTAGAATGAGTGAAATAGTGTTCCCTCATGTTTGGTATTTTGGAAGAGTTTGAGCAGGATTGGTATTAATTCTTCTTGGAATGATTTGTAGAATTCACCTCTGAAGCCATCTGGTCCTAGGCTTGTCTTTGTTAAAAGGGATTTCATGACTGATTCAATCTCTTTATGTTTAATTGGTCTGAGATCATTTATGTCTTCTAGATCACTGTAGCTTATTTGAGTGTTTCTAAAAATTTGTCCATTTCATCTATGTCGATTAATTTCTTGGCATACAGTTGTTCATAGTACCTTCTTATGATACCTTTTATTTTCTGTGGGTTAGTAGTAATGTCGCCCCTCTCATTTCTGATTTTATTTATTTGCTTCTTCTCTCCTTTTTTCTTTGTCAGCCTAGTTAACAATTTGTCAATTTTGTTGATCTTTTCCTGGAACCAACATTTGGTTTCATTAATCCTCTATTGTCATTTTTTATTTTCTTTTTCATATATTTTTCCTCTAATCTTTGTAATTTCTTTCCTTCTGCTTGTTTTGGGTTTAGTTTGCTGTTATTTTTACATTTCCTCCTGGTGTGCAGTTAGGTCTTTGATTTTAGCTCTTTCTTCTTTTGTAATGTAAGCATTAGAGCTATAAATTTCCCTCTGAGCACAGCTTTCACTGCATCCCATAAGTTTTGATATGTTGTGCTCTTGTTTTCATTCATCTCAAGATATTTATTAGTTTCCCTTGTAATTTCTTCTTTGACCCACTGATTCTTTAAGAGTGTGTTATTTAACTCCCTTGTATTTGTGGATTTTCCAGTTCTCTGCTGTTATTTACTAGTAGCTTCATTCCTTTAGAGAAGATGCTTTATGTAACTTCAATCTTTTTTTTTTAATTTATTGGGACTTGTTTTGTGACCTAACATGTGTTCTATCCTGGAGAATGATCCATGTGCACTTAAGAAGAATGTTTATCCTGCTGTTTTCGGATGCAACATTCTGTATATGTCTGATAGGTTTAGATCACTTATCATATTATTCATGTTCTCTGTTTCTTTATTGATCTTCTATCTAGATGTTTTCTCTACTGGTGAGAGTCATATATTGAAGTCTGCAACAATTATGGTAGAGGAGTCTATGTTTCCCTTTAGTTTTGCCAGTGTTTTACTCATGTTTATTAGGGCACCAAAGTTAGGTGCATGAATATTTATGGTTGTTATTTCTTCTTGGTCAGTTGTGCCTTTTATTAATATATAGTGTTCTCCTTTGTTTCTCTCTTTTTTCTAATCTTTTTTAAAAGATTTATTTATTTACTTTTATCCATTCCCCCCCCTCCTCCCATTTTTGCTTTCTTTGTGTCCATTCACTGGGTATTTCTCTTTGTCTGTTTCCTGCCCTCTCTTCTCATCCTTCTCTCACCTGCTTGCGGGGCCTGACGGCACACCTGAGCACAGGGCCTGGCGGCCTGTGCACCTTCTACATTTTTCTTTATTTTTACCAGGAGGTCCCGGGGATCAAACCCAGGTCCCTCCATGTGGGAGACAGACGCCCAACCATTTGAGCCATATCTGCCCCCTCCTTTGTCTCTTGTAATAGCTTTTAACTTAAAGTCTATTTTGTCCATTATTAGTATAGCTACCCCAGCTCTTTCTTTGTTTATTATTACTATGGAATATCTTTTTCCATCCTTTCACTTTCAATCTATTTGTCTTTGAGTCTACGGTGAGTCTCTGGTAAACCAAATGTAGTTGGATCACGCTTTTTATCCATTCTGCCAATCTGTGTATTTGTTTGGGGAGTTTAATTTATTAACATTCGGTGTTATTACTATGAAGGCAGTACTTATTTCAGCCTTTCTGTCCTTCGGTTTTTATACATTACATATTTTTTCTCTTCCTTTATTATAACCTCCTTTTCTGTATAGTTGATCTTTTGTGATATACTGACTAATCCCTTTCTCAGTTTTGTTTCTTATATTTTTCAAAAATATTTTCTTTGTTGTTACCCTGGGGTTTATATTATACAACCTACATCTATAAGCTACTAATTTGAAAAATAACAACTTAGCTTCAATGGCATGCCTGTTCTCTGCTACCATATCCCTGTGATTCCCCTCTTTATGTTGTTTTTGTTCCACATTACTGCTTTATATTTTGAATGTCCATTATCAGGAAATATGCCTTCTTGTTTAATTGTATTCTGACTCTTACAGGAATAAAAGTGTAGAGTTGTATATTGAGCATACAGTACTATTGGGCTTTATACTTACCCTTTTAGTTACCTTTATTGGAGATGTTCATTTCTTCAAACCACCCCAAGCCACTCTTTCCTGTCTTTTCCTTTCAGCCTGCAGAACACCCTTTAGTAATTCTTTTGTTGCAAACTCTCAGTTTCTGTCTATCTGTAAATATTTTAAACTCTCCCTTTTTGAAAGATGATTTTAGCCAGAAAAAGAATTTTTGGCTGGCAGTTTTTCTTTTTCAGTTCTTTAAGTATATCATATCTCTGCCTTATCACCTCCATGGTTTCTGATGAGAAATTGACAGTTTATTGAGGATCCTTTATATGCAACAAATTGCTTTTTTATTGCTGCTTTCAGAATTCTCTTTACCTATGGCATTTGACATTCTGATTAGTATGTGTCTTGGAGTAGGTAAATTAGGATTTTTTTCTGCTTGACATAGGTTGTGCTTCTTGGATATATTTGTTTATATCTCTCATAAAAGTTGGGAAATTTCTGTCCACTATTTCTTCAAATATTCTTTGTGTCCCTGTTCCCTTCTCTTATCCTTGTGGGATACCTATTATATGTATGTTTGGATGCTTCATGCTATTACTCAAAATCCCGAGACATTGCTCAATTTTTTCTATTCTCTCGTCTATCTGTTCTTCTGACTGTGATTTCAATTGTCCTGTCTCCTAGTTCACTGATTCTTTCGTTTGCTGATTCAATTCTGCTATCGTTTGCCTCCAGTTATTGCCTCTGTTATAATGACTTTCATCCCCATAATTCCTATGTGTCTTTTTAAAATTTCAAACTCTTTATACTTACACATTGTCTCCTTAATACCCTTTAGCTCTACATCCATATTTTCCTTCATCTCCTTGAGTTGATTTAGATTTGTTTGAACTTCTTTGATTAGTTGTTCCAAATTTTGTCACTTCTCTGAAGTTTTAATTTGTTCTCTTGACTGAGCCATATCTTCCTATTTCTCGGTATGGCTTTGTAATTTTTTGCTAATGTCTTGGCATCTGATTATTTTGATGTGTTAACTCAGAATGTCAGTTTCTCCCCCTGTTCTAGGGTTTTATTTTTTATTAGCTTTTTGTTAAGGCTCTTCTTTGAAGCTTGGTCCAACTTATTCTGGACCTTTAGAGTAGCCTGTGATTAACTGTTCAGATTTTCTCATCTCTTCCTTATCTGATTCTTGCCCTGGATATGCTGTACAGGTTTTAGATTATACTTTTCATTCTACTGTTTCACCTCCAGGAGAAAGCTTCCTTTCTTCTATTCATTCTCAGGAAATCTTGATCTGTTCTTTTTTTTTTTTTTTTTTGTGCACAATTTTCTCCCCAGCTCCAGTGATTTGTTTAAATTCTCTCCCTCACTCAACGCATCCTTTTCCTTACATTTTTCAGTTCTGGGAACTGTCCTGTCTTATGGCAACTCAGTTCCCTCCCCACCCCCTCAGATTTTTTTTTTTTTAAATATGAGGCTTTTTCTGCCTCCAGTTTTTTCTCTGTTAGTGTATCTTCCCTGGGGATCCAGATTGGATGAATCTAGAAAAATCCATTTTGTTTTTATGTGGTCCAGTGAACAGAGACTGGAATGACCACAGTTCTGATGCGGTGCCTCTCCCTCCCTCTCTCTTTTTCTCTCTCTCTCTCTCCTACCTCCCCCTTGGGCCTGCTTTTGTATGCTGCACTCCTCAGCAGCTTGTTTTCTGCCCTTGGTCTCTGTGAACTTGAGTCCCTGTGTCTGGATATGCATAGGGTTCTGACTTGCTCCTGTGAGTGGCTCTGTAGTGTGCATCTGTGTCAGGAAGGCCCCAGGCCATGCTGCTTCTGAGCAACTCCCAATCTGTACAGGGACTGAGTGAAGGGAAGGGGTCCAGGCTGGTAGTCCAAGAGAGAAATCACCTACCTGATCTTGGAGATTATTTTTCCTTTTTGTTCGATTCAGTGTTTGTGGAGTCCTTCTCCAGCCTCTATCATCCTCAAGAGTTCTAATTAAGTAGGAATTGTCCTTTTATTCTGTTGATTCTAAGGGGAAACTTTTCCAGGGGATGTCTCATGTCATCACATTAATGATGTCTCTCCAGCGATCCCATTTATTGCTCTTTTTAAAAAAAATTAAAATGGATTGTTTTTCTAAGCAAGCTTTTTGAAAGACACAAATTGAATTTATTAATTGTTTGTTATCTTAAGTTTTCATTAATTTTGATTGAATCTAAAAGTGGAAGTCAGCATGCATTTGGGAAACACAACATCAGAAACAAGAAATGCTTTTGTTCAGCATACTTAATATGGACAAATAGGTTTATTACTAAATGTCATCTTACATTTCAGAAGATGATATCCCTAGTTAAGACTATTTCTGTGTGGGCTAATAGGGAAAAAGAACAAACCATTTGAAATACATAAACTTTTTAGACAGAAGGAGCCATTTCTGGATTCAACAGTCAATTTCAGTACTCCTGGATGCAACGTGTTACTGAGCCAACCATACATCCATGCAACCATTCATCGATCCACTTATTTAAAGAAAGTTTTTTTTTAGCAATTGATGAAAGCATATTTTTATACATCATTTCCTATAGTTATTATCAGTTTTATATTTTTCCAATTTAATGGGTAAAAAAAATTTAAATTTTTTCATGACTGTGAAATTGTGTATTTTTTCACATCTTTGTCTATATGTATATGTTCTTCTATCAGTTCCCTTTAAGTAATTTTTGTCCATTTTTCTAGTTGATTTTTGATCCTTCTTAAACCCTGCTGATAGAATTTCTCAGTAATTCAGGCCTGTATTTTGCAACCAGCATTTGGTGTTACCTTCACTTATAAACATCTTATTGTTGATGGTGATAATCCATAAGAAAAGATACTTTGAAAAGTGTGAATAATATTCAACTTTCTATGCAACCTTGATATTCTCCATGGAGACTGTTGAGGATAAGCAAAGCACTATTTGCTTCAACCAAACAAATATACCATAGGTATTGGTTATTTCTTCAAGCATCCAAATCTGACCAGTAAAATAATAATCAGAATACACTCTTATTTACTTGACATTTCCTGAAAACTTATAATAGGGTCTCTTGTTCGGCCTCATGTTGCATAATAAATTAGACAACTTTGAATTTATAATTTCAAAGAAAGGATATATCTCCAAAGTTCCTATCTTTGCTGATCTCAAAAGCATGGATGTTATGTTTTGCTATCAAAAACCTGCATAAATGGAATGCAAAATAGTATGTTTACTATTTAAATTATATTATATATTTCTGAAAAAATAATTTTCTAAAGGCAGAAAATTCCACTAAAATTATAAAGCAATGCATTCCATCGTCTGTCAACAAGATTAAAATGTCAGTGATTTGTATATATTCATAGATCGATGGTGTTCAGTCAAATGTCAAATAACCTAGTCTTATCTCTTTCTCCAGAAATAACCATTGTCCCAAGGTAGTGTGCATCCTGCTCTCACAGACTGTTATCCTTTAATACATATTTATATATAACATGAGACAATCAACATTTTCTTAAAAGGACAAATAGTTAATATTTTAGGCTTTTTGGCAATATGGCTTTGTTGCAACTACTCAAATCTGCCATTATAGCACAGGTGCAGCCCTAGACAATATGTGAACAAATCAAGATGGTTGTGTTTCAATAAAAGATTATTACATAAAGAGGTGGCCATCCAGAATTGGCACATGAACAATAGTTTGCCAATCCCTGATATATAGTATTAGTTGGTGATTTAAAAAAAAATTTTTAATAGCATCATAATATATTTTGG